>CABEEJ010001826.1:53805-84933 GCA_901482245.1 Timema douglasi
GTATGGGTGTGCGGGGGGGGGGGTATCTAGGTGGGGAAGGGAGGATGTGTGTATGTATTATGGTGGGGGGAGGAGCGAGATGGGTGGTACTAACATATTAGCTGTACCAAACTGGAAATTTATGAAATTAAATGTTTGAAAAAAATATTAATAGAGTTTTACATTCTTAACATTTTACACACACACTTTACTATAATTTTGAACCAATATATTATTATTATTATTATTATTATAAAATGATGAGTTTATTTGTCCGTCATGTGTATTGCGGGATATCTATCTCAAGCAGAGATCTGGCATTTTAAAACTTAGTAGTCCTTGTGATCAGACATGTGCACCTCGAGACCGGAATTTAAAAATGTCTACCTTCCACATACAATTATGAAACTAAAAACATTTTTCCAGAGCAATTAATAGTTTATATTAAGATAAAAACAGCACCTAATTCCCAGACACGTAAACTACCTACATGTAAATTATAGATGGTATTTATTTTATTATTTTAGTTAATATTGGCATAGTATATAAACAATCAAGTTATTCAAGTATTAAGAATGTCGGTCAACCAACTCATGAACTGGATTTCAGGGGGAAGGTGGTGCCTTACCTTAATTTATAATTGAGTCAAATGATAGATAACTATCCTAAATCGGTGGACTGAACCAGCTCGATATAATACTTACACATAATACACAGAATCTGATAAAATACACCTTATGTATAAGTACGTAAGCCAATACACATATCAAGAGCATTTATACGTTTTTATTAACTGCTATAATTACATTCTTATTTAAATTAGAGTTTCAAAAAACTTTATTGGATATTTTATTTGAAGTTAATATAACTCGTTTTTCCAGTTTCCTTATATCTATTTATTTGAGGTATTTAACGTACATTTATGAGCCAACTGGTTATATTAGCACAAGATAATTTCTATGAGCGAGAGTTAAAGAGCCTACCAATGCCACAATCAACATGGGACCGACGGCTTTACTTCCCTTCCGATGGAAGTTTTGCTACGAATGTTTATCGCTCAAGAAAGCTCCGTTGACTCCGGCTGGGTTTGAGCATAAGAACATTGGGTCCTGAGGCAAGCACCCTACCACCAAGACCACTGAAGTCAACTGCCAGTTGTTAACAACCCAAAACAGTGGCCTCATGGTCTAGATTCGCTTGTACTTGATCAATATTAACGAGATGGTCATAATCGAGTACAAATCCACACTAAATGCAATGGTTTATAAAATGTGATTTTGTCAACTTTATCGGCGGATATTGGTTCATTTCCTCTTAACTACACTCCTCACTCGAAAGTCACTAATGTCAACCTATTTAGAAATAATTATTATGTTCTTAGTAATATTAGATTATAAATCAAAATTGCTAATAAACGCTTCATGGCTTTTTCGTAATTAATTTATTTTAATTCCATCACCACGTATTACCACCTGTTCCACGTTATTTGTATCGTAACGTATTAAAAAACAAAAGATATTTATAAAACATTATAGTGCATGAAATAATAAATTAAAAAGTAGGCCCTATTATATTCTCACTTGTTTCTTGTTTTAACTGGGCACCCAAATAATTATAACTTAGAAAAAGATCCATACAAATTATTAGCTTCAAAATAGGTTAATTTTATCTTGTAAACAGTGCGTGAACACAACCGAAGACTGTATGATGTCATCAGCCACCCTTGTTTCGACTGGTTCTTAATCTTAATTTATGAAGAGAACGTAGCCTTTTAGAAGCTCTGGTTTGAAAAGTATTTTTAAATGAGCCACAAACACCACTTCTACAAAAAAAAAAAAAAATTCATTCAAATGGTTATTTACATAAGTTCATGTTTCAATAATATAAATACTGTTACAAAAAATAATAATTAAAAGCATTATTGTTTGTTGTGAAAGTTTTGGCAGCCAATACTAACAACTCAACATAATATGGTCTTGCAGATAATTTGGTTTTGGCAACTTTTCCTAGCCGTCACTTACCTCCTCTCCTATCGTAGAGAGGAGACTCTAGATCACCTTCCCTCACCTTCCTTTTGAGGGATTCATCAATTCCAAGAGGGGAAGGACTATTTTTATCTTTCTAAGCTCGTGCCCAACGTAATGTTTTGATGGTAACCATAACACATCTTTGATCTTGGTCACAATTCTTTCCGTACTCAGAATCTATCATCTTGTGCTTATTCTGCACCCCACAATTGTGCCAACCTGATTAAGATTACTTTCTAAGCGGTCACGGACTATTGTATACTGTCAACCATTAGAAAAGTAGATCATCACGAGGTTATTTTGACGTTGGTAAAATATTGCATGTCCTTTTCTAAAGTGAAATACGGGATTTTTTAAAATTCTGTATTGGTACGGGTGGATAAATCAATACTTTACATCAAATTTACAGCGAGATTTGTGTCATTTCAATATTTATGTGGACGTAAAATACTGCTTTTGACAGGGAACAAATAACTGACCTTCTACATAAGGATACCCCATTCCATTTAACAATATATCTGGGCAGATTCCTAACCCCCTCACCAAAATAATGATAGTTTAATAAAATAAATATTGAATTCTATTTTTATACAGTAGAGTTGAACTCAAAAACAGTCGATTCCAATTGAAACCACGCGTAATATATCTTTTATTTTCTCATGAAAGTAAAGTATTGTAACCATGATAATTTTCTTATCTCAGGCTATAACGAATCTTAACGTTTTGTATGTCCACTTTAATATGTTATATATGTTTGTTTATCTGTCTGTAACTGGGACTACACCAAAAATGGTTAAATGAATTTCGCTTGGACCTAGAGGAAAAATTATGATATAAATATGGTTTCAAAATTAAATGGAGTTTTACTTATTAATTATTGTTTTCTCAATTTTTTAATTTTTTAAAAGACTTTGTTCAAATTGGGATAGGTTGATGGTGTTTTACATGATAAATAACTATATATCTGTTTTTGGGTAGCAAAATATTTAGGCTAAGTTTACTTAAAATCGATATTTTTGAATGTTCCCTACATTATATAAAAAGTGTGTAGCCTATACCCTGGATTTGGTTGAAATAACAGTATCTGGTAGTTAAAGTTACTAAAACCATTTTAATATATTTATACATCCAGTCACGTTCGATGCAGCTGTAACTTTTGATGTATACGGACTATTACCAAGACCTATCAACACACACAAACTCTTTAGTAAAATTTTATCAATGTTGGCAGCAAAATAAAATGTTAGAATTTTTTAAATCACTGTTCCAACCAAATTCAGTCTATACGATTGTATAGCGGATCATTAATTTTTATAAGTACGTTTATCATCAGGGTTATTTACGACAGTTTATCCCCCACCAAGTCTTACTTTCCGTCCAGGCTATCCGCATATTTACACTACTGAGTTAGAGAGGATTAAGATTGAATTTAGAGGAAACGTATCCGGCAATCGCCTCAAGGGAGTGTGGGATATCATTTACAAAAAACCAGAGCTCAGAACAACCGGCTGATATTTAAACTCTTTATAACTTTTGTCATGAGCAAACACAGACAAAATGAGACGGATGTATTTCCCTGCGTGCCCTTCTGAGTGGGTTGAAAATTATTCCTTTACTTCTCACTTAATCTCCTCAATCCCCCTTTCTCCCCTCGCCATATTTAAAAAAAACCTCTCGAACACGGAAACAATCTTTCATTAAATTATTATTTTGTGTTCATTTGTTGGCAGAGGATGTTGTGTTTTTTTTAACACATAAAACTTGTCAAGTTTGGCAGGACTTGTCGCAGTTAATCTTGTCGGTGTTGTTCTCCACCTGCATATTCACACGGCATTAGCCCCACCCCTGTGTCTCATTCGGCCAACTCACTGGCACACGACTAATGGGGGCCGTACAGTCACATGCAAAAAAATAAATATTTGGACTCTGATCCAGCAAACTGGTGGGTACCTAATATCTACACTCTTTTAATTTTTCAGCCGGGTATTACTATTAGCATTTTTCCACGGCTTTGCTTGACCTAAAGTCGGGAAAATTAACTGTTTTTCCCTAGCGAATCATTTTAACTACAAATAGCACAATTTCAGAGATGTATGAGGCGAGGAAAATGTTTTAAATGTCGACGACACCATATATTAAAGACTACCTGTAGTAAGATTACAGATGCCAGTGTACAAAGATGACACAATATGTAATATCCAGATGTGATAGCAAGGTTTTATAAAAATAGGTGTCTGGCGTACTCTTGATGGAACACGAACTCGTACCGCCCCTGCTCAAGTCCTGTGCCATCTTTTGTGCCCACGTCTCCCAGCGCTACATATGTTTACTACTTACGAATGGTTATTTCGACACTACTGATGATATAGCGTGATAGTAGATAGCTTACTATATTTCCTAAAAAAATAAGGAGTACTGTAAAACAGAAGAAGTACAGTCTAGGTCCGATGAGTGAGTTTACTTGCAACAAACAAACCGACAAATATTCTAAAAATAGATTACTTGTTTCTTATAAACTGCACAAAAATTCGTATATACAGACATAGCTTAGAATTATGTAATATGTGTACTATAATACATTAACGACCTTAGTTTACTTGGATGACATCTCAAAAAGTTAAAACTAGAAATAATCCCTAATATCCCTACATCAACAGCTGACATCTGTCACGTTGGATAATTGTATTGAAAACTTTTGTTAATGTATGAATTTGATAGATAACCACAGTAATTTAGGCCATTATTATTTATATATTTATTTGAGGTTGAACACAAAGCTTATTTATCGTTTCATCCCACTTAAAATAAATGGTACGGCGCACCGCACAGACTTTCTCTCTCTTTCTATAAACTCATAAGATTTCTGAACAGAATAATGTAAGAAGGCAAGATTGCCGTCAAGATTCATCAACATTTCTGTTTTAAATCTTATATTTTTATTTTTAAAGAATTAATGATCCTCATTTATTTGTTTGGACCAATAAAAAAGATTAATACTGGGCCCACTAGGGTCAACACTTCGTATTAAAATTTCGATTTCCGGTTAAAATGTTAACATTTTATTAGGTGTTGCACATCTTCAAGTCATCGCATTGATATTTAATTATTCATTTCTCACATTTTGACCAATAAAAAATGTAAATATTGACTATTGAGTCTAAAATGGAGATAGATCATTGCTGTACAAACATTTCTCCTAAGAAGTTTAAGGAAAAATAACATACTTTTTTTAGATACTTACTTATATTTAATTACTCTATGGCATTGTAAAATTATTGCGTTAAGGCTTAAGTAGTATATGCTTACAACTAAAGCTCACAAAATTGATTAATAAATTTACAAATATCTCAGAAACTGTTGCTTTAATAAAAATATATGTCAAATAAAAGTTTTTTATTTCTAATAGTCCTACAATTTTGCAATGATAAGTTGTTTAGTATCTCAAATAGTTGTGCAGATACGGAAATTAACGCTTCTGTAAGGTACCCTAAAAATCATTTTCATGGGAAAATGAAAATAGCAAGTTTATTTATAATCTTAATCAACGCCTAGATACGAATTTTAATCAAAATCTTTGGATTAGATTTTGAGAAAACCTATTTTTTCTCTTTTCGCCCCTTATAAAACTACTCTTAATTTTGAGTTTTAATAGACACACAGACAGACGGCATTGAAAAGACTATTATTTAGGGTTCGAGGGGCTCATGAGACGTCAACATTCATCAACATTTCAGGCTAGATTTTTTTTACGGTCGCAATACTTAAGCTTTAATGTCAAAAAAAGTTAATATATATATATAATTGCGTATAGATTGAAAGTTATTGATTTTATAAAAATATGTTTCGAATAATATATATATATATATATATACATATTTGTAATGCTAAGTAATTTCATATCTCAAATAGTTTCGGAGATATTATAAAAAATGTTAATTTACGCATCAGACCGGAGTCCTTAAAGGTATTTTTCCGAAATATTGAGAGTAGCCATTTTGTTTGGAATATTTATTAATGTTTATAAATGAAATTTAATCAAAATCGTTAGAGCCGATTTTGAGAAAATCGACTTTTTCTCTTTTTGCCCTTCAGTAAACTACCCTTAATTTTAGGGGTAGATATCCAATTCCAAAAAACCCTCAGGGCAACCCTATGTAAGCCCTAGATATCAAGTTTTAGCTCAATGGTAAAATAGTTTAGGCTCTAGTTGGAGGTACAGACAGACAGACGGACGGAAATTCAAAAACAACTTTTTCGGATTCAGGGAGTCATGAAACGTCAAGATTCATCAAAATCTTGAGTTCGATTTTTTTGAAGATCACCATACTTTCTCTACCTGTAAGATAGAGAGAAAGTAAAAACTACTATTCACACCACTTTCACAAAAATTCTAACTAACATAGCTTCAAAATGGCGACCGACGAATTTAAACCATGTAATTGAAAGTGACGGAAACAAGTTCCTTACAAAGATGCCCCCACGCAGTGGATAAAAATATTTTATTCAGTTAAATATTTAGAAATACCATAAAATAATCATAAAATAATTTATTATATGTATAATAAATGACAACTATTTACTTTTTCCCACGTAAATACGATGCCTGTATTAAAAGGTATTAATGTATGCACTATATTACACATTATAGATAACATTCCAAAACGAAGACTAAGTAGGCCTACTTTTAATTATGTTTAAAATATTTTTTCGAATGGGGTAAAAAGAAATTATCAAAAGTTATGAAACAGTGTAAGAAAACTTAAGTTTACGTTATTTTAAATGTAAAATATAACATAATTAAAAAAACTTAACATTTATAACAAAACAGTTATCCTTTACAAGTGTTGGCAGCCTAAAACCTAAACATATGATCTTTGAACTGTCACCCAGGTAATAACCTATCATAAAACAGACTCTATATTGCCATCGCATAGGTGGTTGCATACTACAAGGCGTTACTCCCACGATAGACTGGATGGCGTGTAATGGGGAAGTCAGGGTTGGGATCCTCATCACTTGTAATCAATATGGTTTTACACTCTCCCTCTACGTAAGTGCTGGGTATACTTCTTCTAAACTGTACTTTCGTCCTCCTTACCCCCTTAGTGCGAATATGCGGAATACTCCTGACCGGGAGTAAAAGGAAGAACATGTAACCAATATTATAAGGCTACGTTTATCCATATTGTTGTCAGCGGATTAATTTTAGGGATCGGGATGAAGGAAGTAGCTTAAAGTAAATGCACCCCCCTCCCCCACCTTCCCCCAGCGTAGAGAAAGGATGGTAAAACCAAATTGAAAAATCACCCTTAGCGCGACCTCTACCGATACCGGCAACGCAGTTAAATTGAGAGGCAGATACCCTCGACCAGGGCCTCCCGACTTTATAAAGTGCCCGAGGACCACGATTGATTCCACGAATTTACTGGCGGGACGTATCATAATCGTTTAAGGGGTAGAAATAGATGACTCAGCGCATTTGCGCCGGCTTCAGATAATTTTTGGAGAGCATGATTAATGGAATACAGGGATGTGAAGGGACAAACATAACCAATATGTAATATGTGGGCATCACTCTGTGTGTAAAATCCACAGGTTTGCGCCGTTTTTGGAATATGGACTCGCCTCCACCTTGTTGATCTTACTTTTAATCATAAATTTGTCCATTGTTTCAAGAAATATTCGAGTTTTAACAACCAAATTATCAATAAACGTTTTGATGGTTGACTTTTGTTATTGATCGTGACACAACAACGACAGAACTAAAAACTGATTGACTCGGAAACTGCACGACAGACCCAATATAAGGTGGAATACATCGAAAACTCTCACAGTCGGGATTTTAACAGTGACTTTAGCACTCGAGGTGTTAGTTAAGATTTATACTATCGAGTTTCGACTCAATACCACGATAGTACTCGATAGCATCGTTCGATTCCGGGCTCTTCGAGATTGTGCTGCTCTCAAATGTACACTACAGCTATCTATGTGCGAACCAGGCAACTTCCAAGTGTTAGGCTACTTATACCCGAAGGAAGGTTCCATATACTGTTAAAAATGCAAATTATTATTAAAAACGAGGAAAAACAGGTATCTTGTAACACATTTGTCAACAAATTGTTGCACACATGAATAAAATGCAGACGTGGAGATTTTTTTGGGTGGGGGAGAATGGGGGTAAAATGATACAATGTCTCTCCTAGACCAATTTTGGGCGAAAATCACCTTTCTCCCCCCCCCCAACAAAGTCGCTGCCACTGTCTCAGCTTATACATAAGTTATAATAAAAATAGAGTGAGATTAAGTTTATTACTGAATGAAGTTGGAGCTTTCATGGAGTTTCTCCCACGCATGTAAAAACTTTCCCCACTATCGGATAAAAACATCAATTTTATTACAAAAAATAACTTTTCCAAGAAATTCGTGGGCCGTGAAAATATGCATCATTGGCTACCAGTTGGAAGCCCCTGTTCTAGACCGACAACGTGGGTATTGAATTATTTATTGCTAACGTAAAACTAATTAGTTCTACACACACCCACGCACAGATATATATATATATATATATACATATATATATATATACATATATATATACATATATATGTATATGCATAAGTTATATATATATATATATATATATTCCCCAGAGGTAATCCTAAATGTGAAAATATATGTTCCCGATTGCCAAGTTTGTATCGTGAAAATGTAACTTCTAGTCAGCTGACTTTTATTAGAGCAGTTTTAAGGCTACCACATGGAATCAGAACAGAATGTACATTTTACGCACCCGATTAAAACAGCCGTCAATCCCCCAACAATTGGTTGGCTCCACCTGGTTCGACCCCCACTCCGAACCATGCAGGGCTGATGTTTTAGAACGGCAGCGACTCGAGGTAGAGAAACACGTACTACTAATTTATTGCCTTCTTTATGAGGTAGAAAGTCGCGAGAAAAAACACCTCACCTGGCTGTGTTGGGCCGAGTAGTGATTAAAAGTTCGTTGTAAAGACCAAAGAGGGATTGATTCTCGCTAAGCGTATGAGAAGATTTTAGATAGTTATGCATTTTTGTGGTTTTATTTTACTATATGGGTATTTAGGAGATGCGAGGCTTAGTGTTTTTACATTTTTATATCGACTCATTTTGTTAAAATAAATACAATATTTCTTCAATAAAAATATATAATTTAATTTTCTTCACGTGGTGACCTCAACAGTTCTTGAATATCTGTCAAGGTTGTCTTGAATTTAATGACAACATTTTGTCTTCATTTAAAATGTTTCTCATTTAATGACGCTATGCTCATGACAGATATTCAACAAATTGTTGAAATAACCACGCAAATAAAATTAAACTGACAACACATCTTGTGAATGTGGGGAATGCCAGGCCTCCACCGTGGTTCGGATTCCACGTTAAGCTGTAGGTCCTCCATTTCATCTCACAAACAATCACCCTACCATTACACATTAGCGTAAATGCGTATAACCCGAACGGGTAGTAAGACGCGGTGCTAATAACAATAATAATAATAATAAATAAAATTAAACTCTATGTTTCTACTGAAGCAATTATTTATTATTTTGGACAGATAAAATTTGCTATAAAAACTGCAAAAACATTTATTTTTTCTCGCGTTCCTTACATATCCACCTTAAATTGCACTTTTTAAACACGCTTTTTATCAATACGTGATTTACAAACTAACTTACCCTAGGACAGTAAGTCCTGTACTAGATCCAGCCAGAGCTCCTAGATAGGTATTAAATGTATAGCAGGTCTTACAAACTAACTTAACTTAGGACATTAGGCCTACTTCCTATCCCTTTTTTAAGTAAAGCCTATGTCCATACATTATATAAAATTGGAAAACAAAAGTCTGTTGGTACTTTTATGTTTTTGGGTGCACGTTGGTTTGGATTTTTTTTTTATTGGACTCTCGCCAAGAATTGATCCTAGCTTTTCAAATTCCTCCTCTCATCCTGAACCGCGCCTTTCAGACGTACGCAGCAGTTTCACGAATTCCAATAACCCTCCCCCTCCTGATTCTAGAAGTCAAGAGTAAGATATTTTATAAGAGGAATGTAGGTCATAATTCCGAGCCTCCCATCTTGTCCATGCCAACTAAAGTTCTCCGATATCGACTTCGATATTGATTTATCTAACCTAGACTTCTATGCTCGACCCTGGAACAATGCTGTAAGTTACATTCAAGAGGAGAAGAGGCCTGGTAAACGTTTTTAATCCCTTTGGAAAGAGTGACAGTGGTTGTCAACGCTTGTATTTCCTTTTGAATTGGCTAGAAAGAGGGGTCAACGCTTGTGTTTCCTTGTAGATGAGCTAGATAGATTGCTCAACGCTTGTATTCCCTTATGAGCGTGCTATATATGGTCAACGTTTGTGCTCCCTTGTAAACGGGCTATAGTATTTAGTCAATGCTTGTATTTCCTTGTTAGTGGATTATAAGGGTTGATCAATGGTCGGGTTCTCTTATGAGCAAACCATTGAAGTTGGTCAACGCATTTGTTCCCTTTTGAAAGAGTTATAGTGTTTAGTCAACGCTTGTATTCCCCTATTAGTTAATTATAAAAGTTGTTGAATGCTTCTAGTCCCTTGTGAGTGAACAACTATTGTTGTTAATCAGGCTTGTGTTCCTTTGTGAGCGAGTTGTAGCCGTTGGTCAACGCTTGTATTCCTTTGTGAATGAGTTAAAGTGATTGGTCCTGGGGAAAGAATTATATATGTTGGTCAACGATTTTATTCGCTAATAAGTGTGTTATAACTTTTGATTGACACTTTTGTTCCCTTTTGAACAAGTTATAGAGGTTTGCCAACGCTAGTATTCCCTTGTGAGTGGGTTTTAGTGGTTGGTTAACGATTGTACTCCCTTGTGAACGAGCTACAGGCTGATACTGTATCTAATACATTATGTTCACAAACTGTATGATGCTCACAACAATATTCAGCAACGTTTTGATGGTAAAGTTGCCATTAAAGTGTTACCTGCATCGGTGGCCATGTGGTCTAAGTGTCAAGCTCATTTAGTCTAGCTTGTCGGTGACGGATAACTCTTGGCTAGAATATCAGCCGGGTGTACTGATAATGAGTTTTCAATAAAAGATTTTCCACCCTCCCTCAACGCAAATGTAGAAACATTTCCTCTAAATTATACCGCCCTAATTTCTTACACATTAGTGTTTGTATGGCCGAAACGAGTCGTATAGTACATTCACGACCTTAGTTTACTTGGATGACAGCTCAAAAAGTGACTATAAATAGTCCCTAATGTATCCATACGCCAACAGCTGACATCTGTCACTTTGGATAACTGTAATGAAAACATATCTTAGTGTATGGATGTGGTAATTAACCACAGTAATTTAGGCCATTACTATTTATATATTTATTTGAGGCCGGGCACAAAGTTTATTTATCGTTTTATTCCACTTATTATTATTCAAAGCACTTCCACAAAATGTCTAACGAACATAGTTTCAAAATGGCAACCGACGAATATAAACCATATGATTGAACATGACGGAAACAAGTTATTTACAATGTGCAGTGGATAACAATATTTTATTCTGTTAAATATTTCGAAATATGATAAAATAATCATCACATTTATTTGGGTCTATATATTAAAAAATGACAAGTATTTACTCTTTTCCATGTAAATATGATGTTTTTATTAAAAGGTATCAATGTATTCACTATATTATACATCATAGATAACATTCCAAAACATAGAATAAGTACTTTTAACTATGTTTAAGGTATTGTTTCGGATTGGGTAAAAAGATATTATTAAAAGTAATGAAATACTATGACAAAACTCAAGTTTACGTTATTTTAAATTTAAAATATAACATGTAATTAAAATACTTAAAATTTATAACCAAACAGATGTTTTACAAGTGTTGGCCCCAAAACATAAACATAGGATTTTTGAATTGTCATCTAGGTAAAAACCTATCATGAACAGATTCTTTGTTGCTTTGGGGGGAAAAGGTGTTATTAATAATATTGCTCTACATAAAATATGTAAAGAGAGAAGCAGTAAATTAAAGATTTTATATTTTCAATCGTTTGGTCTGGGGAAATTTAAACTAATGGGGTGGGAATGAGGATGATAGAATTTAAAGTGACATTACTTAACATTTGATGTAAAGGAGGGTGGGAAACCATTGATTGCAAGACCAAAAGCAGTATCATTAATTAAATTGGGGCTTCCTCTTTCACAGCGATAAATTGACGGTTAGGGGACCGGGTTTTGTACCTTTTCTATATTGAAATTAGTTGGTAAGTCCTGTGCTGATATAATCATCGGTTCATAAAGTGCACATTAAATAAGCCAAGCTATAGTGATAATAATCCAAGAATGTAACTTAGCACGTTGTTGCAGTTGACGCTCCAAACATCATGAATTCTGTTTCTGGCAGAGAGTTTTCAATTTATGGACTGGCACAGGAGGAAATCATGCAGTTGTTGTCCCATTGATGGTAGAGGGGGGGAAACAGATGACTGTCGCCCGAGGACATATCGGTAAAGGGGAAAGAAAGACAATCAAGACCTCGGGGAAATGGAGTACAACAGCTGACAATGTAATTTCTTCACAACTGTTTTTAAGAACATATTTTTTTAAAAGAAACCTCAAATATTGAATTGTTTTACAATTTGCTTTTTGAAGGTATACATTTATTATTGTACTCCGTATGGTGCACCGCCTACTTGAAGGAACATAATATCTTACTAACACTGCGGCATTTATTATGGGAATGGCATTTATAAAGTTTCATAACCACTAAAACCATCCTCAAATTATAAAAGAGTGATTTGTTGCGACCTTGGTTAAAAAAGATTAAATTTGTTTTAGAAAGGCTGAATCTATATATCTAAACGTTTACTTTTAACTCAGAATTGAGATATTTTGTGTGAAACGTCCTTGCCAAAATGATAAACATTCCCATTTTAAGGATTTTATTTAAAATTATAAAACATAAAATGCCAAGTTTTTTAATCCTTAAGGCGCATTTGATACCTTTCCCCCTTCATTTTGACATTATCCATATTTTGAAATAACAAACCCCTTCTTAAATAACGTTTTATTTCTAGACGTGGGCAACGCCTCTAACCACTACGGTAGGCCTCCTCAACTGGGTCGAATTGTTGTTTTTTCCTTGTGGTATTTAACGTGTACTTTTAAAACACACATGACAAAAACTAACTTAACCTTATTCAATACACCTTACTTACACTCCTTTATGGTTATTTACTAATCGGACAACAGAACATCAATTTTAGACTTACTTCAATGTTCGCATGGTCTAAGGCGCTACTCTGGCAATAGACTAAACTGCTGATGATGGGTAGATCGTGATTAGATCCCGGTAAGGTGTACTGATGGTTATTTTTCCTAAAAGGTTTCCCCACTACACAAATGCGGGTACACATCCTCTAAATTCAACCTTTCTTATCCTTAGACCATTAGCATAGTTAGGACATAAGCGTGTAGCCCATATGGGTGTTAAGACGTGGTGCTAAAATTAAAATCAATTTTAAATCAATCAGTAGTGCATCTGTCTACCTAGTTTAGGGTCACGGGTTAATTTCTGGGTATCATCGCTAATATTGTGTTTATAGAATAAACGCTATATATTACTATTTAAAATAATTTTATTTATTTGAGTTATTTAACGTGTACTTTCTTAACTGACTGATTATATCAGCACACGAGAATTTCTATGAGCGAGAGTGAAAGGACCTATCAATTTACCGGGAACGGTATTTTCACATCCCTTCCAGGGTTATTTAAAATAATTAACAGAAATAATATTTGAGCTTAACCTAAAATCGAACCTGGGTCCCCTAAATGAGTGATCTATCACTCTAAACACTTAGTCACGGTGACGAGCTCTGGCTATCATTATAGAACAGTAAATACGAGAGAAAAAGTGCTCGCCATTTTCGTGGAGGGAGATATGGAAACCATCTACTAAATAAGTCATCATTTAAAACTCCAGCCTGGATTTGAATCTCAACCTCCCCGTCACTGACAACCTAGTCCAGGTATACCAAACAGTTTTGAAAGAGTGTACCCAATATGTCGATAATGTTCGGATACATTCTTTCGCGTGCCCATAGGAATTTTGAGTGTCAAATTAAACTTGCGTAGTCTTTCGTCATCATTATTAAGATTATGTGTTAAAACTACATAATATTATATTATGAATTATTGTAGCAAAAATTTACATTAATGGGAAATATAATAATATAAACTCTTAGGAAACCATTTTGGGCAATGTTTCCGAATTTTTTAAACCGAATGAGAAAGCGAGTCTTTAGAAATTACATGCTATTTATGACAAATATTTCACAAGACACAAAATTAGTGAATTAGCGAATATATTAGGTGATCAATCATAAGTTTGTAATTTAAATGAAGACATCTATTTTATTTTATAGTTTTATTAAAATCATCAAATCTGGGAAAAACTGTTTGCACAACAGTGACTGTCGCGTACCAAGAAAATCTTCTTGCGTGGCACATTGGCTATACACTACGCATGCCATAGGTTCGCTAATCGTAGCCCTAGTCTATTGAGGTACTAACGCCTTAGACCACGTGATCACTATTACGTAGGGCTGGTCTTGCAGCTTCAATCAATATTTAGTGAACATATTCCTCTCATCGTCACTTAAACTTGCTACATTGTGAGTGTTACGCGTGTGAGAATTTTTCCTCTACAGCACAGATAAATGTCCAAGCAATTAATATCCACCGTAAAATTATTGTATGTGTAGGGGAAAAGATTTACTTAGGCTTATTAATTGGTGGCCAGTACCTTAACCACTCGACTTGGACGCACTCATGGCTTTGTTTCCCCTGTGTCACGGCGAATTCCTCACACACACCACGCGTGCGCGCGCACACACACACACACACACACACACACAACCTCCTTTCCACTTATTTTAATTGTTTTGAATTACTCTTTCAAAAACTACTGACCCGCTTCAGTGGACGCGTGGTCTAACGCACTACTCGGGTGTATCCAATTACATCGCATGTCCATTACATCGCGTGTCGGAAACAAATACATTGCAGGTCCATCACGTCGCGTTTCCCCCACCCCTCTACACACAGCTAGCCCTACTCTGACGTACACCCAATAAGAATATAGGGTCAACCGACTACCCTTGGGAGGGGGAGAGTTTCTAGCTTGCCAGAAATATAACGACCTTAAAAAACTAGGAGACTTAGTTTTGTAAATTCAAATTGCTGTGGTGCAATGAAAAGCAAAGATGAAATAATAAAATAATAATATAATCTACAGATTAAAAATATACCTTTTTATCTAGACAATTTTTTCCATAGAAGTAAAAAACTAAATTATGGTGTATTTATTTTAGGAGTGTTGTAGATTCAGTTGCCTAGGCATCTCAGTTATGGTGAAGTTTATTTAAATTTTGAATAAGTTATACTATTCTCTCAACCAACCCCACCTTCAAAGTGAGAGTCAGGCACATTATTCTAGCAAAACGCGATGTAATGGACACGCGATGTAATGGACACGCGATGTAATGAACATGCGGTGTAATAGTGACACCCCACACTACTTTCGTGTTGGATAATACTGCTGAAGATGGAGAAATCGAGGTTCGATCCCGGTCGGGTGCATTGAGGGTGGTTTTACTAAATGGTTTTCCCCATTTCCTTCCACGAAAATGAGGGTGCAATTCCTATCATATAAGCCTTCCTAATACCTAAGCCATTAGTGTGATTACTACATAGGCGTATAACCCGAACGGGTAGTAAGACGCGTTGCTAACAAACAAAACAAAAATAATTAGTGATAGAAATAAAATTAAATAAACGTTTGGCTCCCCACCTGAGAGCGCTTCACACCCCAAAATTTAGGAACCCCTCTATCAGTGTAAATTTGAGGAAAGCTCAGAAACGTGCGTTGAAGACGAGGATAACAGGAGGAGGGAAATGTTTCTTACATACTTTACTGTAAATTACACCTTAATTTCAGAGGTAAAATTAAAATATAAATTTCTCCTCGACGCATGTTAACAGATAATTACTGTATCAAATTTGAACAAAATCCATCCAACTGTTTTGGCTGTAGCTCCAGGGGCAGAAAACCCGCTTATTATTAATTATTCTGGTTTCACATAAGATGATAAGACGTTAAGATCCATCATAAAACTAGAGGTCAACCATTTTTACAATTACAATTATCTCTCTCTATGATAGAAAAACACTTTGGAGCAGTACTTATTGAACACCTGATAAAATTCAACACACACACACACACACACACACATGCGAATGGGCATGTATTTTGATTCAACAATGAAATTGAATCTGTTCCGAGTCTATACATTTTTAAAAAGCGAGGTAGAAAGTACTTGATTGAATGTGAAAGAATTATCGAGACTCGACCGAATGGAACCGAGTTCTACGTGCTCTGAGTTCTAGCGTTCCACTTGGGAAAGATCGAAAGTAATAATTTAAAACGTAACGGCAATATTGGCCGCGCGGATAGTGTTCCTGACACCAAGACGAGGACTTGCAGTGGGGATCAAGCACTCTTTGAGACGTCTAATATCATCTGACTGCCTTTGATGGAGAGGTTAAGGTGTCTCAACTAGGTGATTATGTTCCCATTTTTTATGTGGAGTTTTTACCATGTAATCTCCGTGTTAAGGTATTTCCTCTCAGTTAACCTAATAAACACTGCCCATTAAGATATCGTAAACGTTGCATAGAGGAAGTGCACCAGCATAATTACGAAGAAGGGATGACAAAACCCCATTGATATGGTTAACTTCCCCCTTTTGTAGTCAGTCAAGATTCAAACCTTGACCCCCCCACATTACTGACAATCCTGTGTATTGGAAGTTTATTTCTTTGATCACGTGGCCACCAGTAGAATTTTGTTAAACGTACAGATAAAACTAAACAATATGATCACCTTTAAATTAAAGGGAGACGAAATATCCTCACGACTGTTCTTAGTATCGAACCCAGGTTCCTAGGAACGAAATTGAAAGTCTACTTACCCGCATAAATGAGCACGTGGACTAAACGTTAGGCTCGTCTAGTCTATATTTAACGACTGATGGGGGAGGTCAGGGTTTGAATCCCAACCTGGGAAAATAAGTTTTTTCCATAAAATTGTTTTCCATTCTTCCTCACCGCAAATGCGGGTACATGTTACCCCAACCCAATTAGTGCAGATGTGTGAGTGAGTCACCGAACACACGGCGAGAGTGAAAAGGGGGGAGGGGTAAGTTAGCAGTGAGATCGCCCACACAGACCACTACGAAACAGGTGCTGAGATGACCCACATGCGGGCTATGAGGTAACCCCCTTCCCCTCTATCCACTCCTTGCCAGGAAGTGAAGCCCCAGGAAAACCGGGCGACCCTGACTGGGGTAGAGAGAAGTAGGATGAAGGAGCTGGTTGTGATGTAACACAGCTTGTGACTGTCAAGTTCAAGAGAACTCTTTAGATGAGACCGGTTTCCACACTCACCTTCTCCGCGCCAGTAGTTCTGCAGGGGGGGGGGGAGGGGGAGGGGGCGATGTATTTGGAGGGAGGCAAACCTTGTAAAAAGGCGGAGAACTTACCATCTGTTTGATTGGAGAAATCATATGGTTGCTTTCTAGTTTCCAAACACACACATAGCCTAATATAAGCCCATGATTTACAAACTAATTTAACCTAGGGCAGTACCACTAATACTACATACTAAGCCAGGCTATTTAAGGTAATTAGGTGATAAAAACCCAAAGGTTTTCAATTCCTTCATATTCACGTTACCTTTAAGTTCATACGTCAGTACAGTATAATTAAGAATGAGTAAGAATTGTGATTCTGTAGTTTCCTTGCATTGATTGTACGCCACTGTTTTGAAGCGTAGCAAAGAGTGATGGGAATGTACATTTATCTTTCTCCTTTATAAACACATATCTTCCTCCTTTGTAAACACATATCTCCCTCCTTAGTAAACACATATATTCTTCCTTTGTAAATACATATCTTCCTCCTTTGTAAACACATATCTTACTCCTTTGTAAACACATATCTCCCTCCTTTGTAAACACATATCTCCCTCCTTTTTAAAGACATATCTTCCTCCTTTGTAAACACATATCTTCCCCCTTTGTAAACACATATATTCCTCCTTTGTAAACACATATTTTCCTCCTTTTTAAACACATATCTCCCTCCTTTGTAAACACATATATTCCTCCTTTGTAAATACATGTCTTCCACCTTTGTAAACACATATCTTCCTTCTTTGTAAACACATATCTTCCTTCTTTGTAAACACATATCTTCCTCCTTTGTAAATACATATCTTCTTCCTTTATAAACACATATCTTCCTCCTTTGTAAATACATATCATCTTCCTCCTTTGTAAACACATATCTTCCTCCTTTGTAAATACATATCTTCCTCCTTTGTAAATACATATCTTCCTCCTTTGTAAAGACATATCTTCCTCCTTTGTAAACACATATCTTCCTCCTTTGTAAACACATATCTCCCTCCTTTGTAAACACATATCTTCTTCCTTTGTAAATACATATCTTCCTCCTTTGTAAACACATGTCTTCCACCTTTGTAAACACATATCTTACTCCTTTGTAAACACATATCTCCCTCCTTTGTAAACACATATCTCCCTCCTTTGTAAAGACATATCTTCCTCCTTTGTAAACACATATCTTCCTCCTCTGTAAACACATATATTCCTCCTTTGTAAACACATATCTCCCTCCTTTGTAAACACATATATTCCTCCTTTGTAAACACATATCTTCCTCCTTTATAAACACATACATCCCTCCTTTGTAAACACATATCTTCCTCCTTTGTAAACACATGTCTTCCTCCTTTGCAAACACATATCTTCCTCCTTTGAAAACACATATCTTCCTTCTTTGTAAACACATATATTCCTCCTTTGTAAACACATATCTCCCTCCTTTGTAAACACATATCTTCCTCCTTTGTAAATACATATCTTCTTCCTTTATAAACACATATCTTCCTCCTTTGTAAATACATATCTTCCTCCTTTGTAAACACATGTTTTTCTCCTTTGTAAACACATATCTTCCTCCTTTGTAAACACATATCTTCCTCCTTTGTAAATACATATCTTCCTCCTTTGTAAATACATATCTTCCTCCTTTGTAAACACATATCTTCCTCCTTTATAAACACATATCTTACTCCTTTGTAAACACATGTCTTCCTACTTTGTAAACACATATCTTCCCCCTTCGTAAACACATGTCTTCCTCCTTTGTAAACACATATCTTCCTCCTTTGTAAACACATATCTTACTCATTTATAAACACATATCTTCCTCATTTGTAAACACATATCTTTCTACTTTATAAAACGTCTCTTCCTCCTTTACAAACAAGCACATTTATTTCTCCTTTGTAAACACATATATTTCTACTTTATAAACACGTCTCGTCCTACTTTGTAAACAGTGTCTATAAGTACGACAGCCATAACATCTTCAGAAAACTTCCTGTTGCTTCTTAGAATAATACTTGCAGGAAGTAATGCCACTCAGCCTTACTTAGACTCACATTCAAAACAAAATATTTCACGATGCATACATTTCAAATCAATACAAGCAATGGTCAGTTTCTGATCATTAGTAAACTAAACCAATAGAATAATTAATTTGAAACACTAAATTTATTCTGACTAACTACATTATGTTCCACAAAATGAGATACAATAAGACCACCCAGGTATATAAAAAAAATAGCAGTGCCTATGTAGCCTATAATTAAAAATGATTTAATTTGTTCACTATTGGACTGAATTAAATAATCATTTCTTTAACATATTATTATATATGTACATTTCGTTTGCATATCCTGCTGGACTACATTTTAGCACCAACCTTCATTACTTTTCTATAACAATGACCTAAGCAAATCACAAAAGCGTAGGTTTGATCACCTATAGCTTTTGTGTACATTTGCATTACTTTTATACTGACGTAATTAATGCTTTGAAAAAAATGGGTTTATAGATCTGGTATTCTTCTGAGTCTAATAATAATGTAATATGATTACTAAGTGTGTATTAATTTGTCTAACGTTGTAATAACATTTTATATAGCTACTTTCAGTAACAAAATGACCAAATATCAATTCAATGTTTGATATAACAATTGATATTGTCAATTAGTGATCAAATTAGTGGTGTCATTTTATTTTATTATTGACCATGGAAAGCGATACAAAATAATTGATTGACCCTTTTACTCCCACAACCCTGGACATTCATATATATATCTGTGATCGGAGGATAATATCTGAGCCGCAGGTAATGAGCTCTGATACAGGGTGATCAAAACCCGATAAATAAATATCCTTGTAGAGACAAATACATATACATTCTTAATATAGCAGACCATATGTTTTATCAAAAACTAATATATGTAAATAAAAAGCCCAAAACTAGTGGGCACTTGGTAAAAGAAGTCAGTCTCATCTTATATAATTTGCAGGTAATGAGGAAGTTTGTGTACAAATCTCAGTCGGGTGTTTTTGTATGTTTGTTTATAACTTTTTTTCACTTATAGACGCAAATACGGGTACACATCCTCTCAAATTCTACCTCCCATCTACTACACTAGTGTAGACATACTTTAGGCTACGGTTAACCCAGACATATAGTTAGACGAGAAGCATGAAATAAACAAATGGTTTGACACAAAACCTACTAATATCTTAATCCAAGGGGTAAGTGACAGTGAAGGGTAGAAATTAGAGGAAGTTCATCCGTATTGGCATGGGGTGAGTGTCATAAAACTACAGTTAAGAATAACATATGGTGGAAAATAGCCCTCCCAGTTCGGCTGACTGGGATTCGTAGCTCAATTTCCCATACTACCCTAGCATTCCAATATATTGCGAAACGAATGCTTTGAAGTTTAGACCGTGTAGCAACCGGTTAGTGTGAAACGCACTTTATATTTATTTATTTATTTGAGGTATTTACCTTGCACTTTCTGAACCGACTTATTATTATTATTATTATTATTATTATTAGCACCGCGTCTTACTACCCGTTCGGGTTATACGCACTTACGCTAATGTGTAATGGTAGGGTGATTGTGAGATGAAATGAAGGACCTACAGTTTAACGTGGAATCCGAACCACGGTGGAGGCCTGGCATTCCCCACATTCACAAGATGTCTTGTCAGAGGTGAAGGAAGGGTTTGGTAATCAGATAAATCTGTGCCGGGACCGAGGATTGAACCCCGGCCNGTAATCAGATAAATCTTTGCCAGGACCGAGGATTGAACCCCGGCTGCCAGCATAGAAGTCTGACACCTTACCCCTAGACCGCCAGGTCACCTAACCTACTTATTATTTCAACATAAGTGAATTTCTATGAGCTAAAGATAAAGGACCTACCAATTTTGCCAGGAAAGGTATTTTCACATACCTTCCAGGATTCTTTACGCGCCACAATCGACACGGGACCAACAGCTTTACTTCACCTCCGAAGGAAGATGTTCTACGGATCTTTATCGCTCAAGAAAAATCTTTATAATAAATGACAAAACCTTGCCATTAAAATCGATCTTGGGGAATTTAGCTTTAGGTAAGAACAACCTACCGCTGATATGTCTTGCTTCTTCTCGTGCCCATGATCATTCATCCCTTATTATTTAAAGCGGTGAGTCAGTATGAGTTATAGTCATTAATCGATTAATTAATTGAAGACATTGTTTCTAAATTGAGCTGAAGACTCCTTAAGAGCACATCTCATGCTACAGATAGCACGCAGCTTAGGCAAGTATTACAGCTCGAACAAGGCGTCACATCGTATTGTGGTTTTATATAGTTTCCATTAAAAGACAGTGAAATTAACATTAGTCAAACAGTTTTAACATAATTATTTTAAAAGACTAAAACATATTGAAATATTAGCTATTTTGAAAGAAAACATCTATTTAACTGACCCCCATTTGGCCATTGTCAAGTGAAGAATGCAGAAAACCTTACTTCGATACGATCTCTGGTTCAAGCTCTATCTTGTAAATAATATTTCGGTTTATCTACTTTCAGAAGAGCTCTTAACAAAATGACTGTTCAAATAAAACTATCCCTTCTCCTCCTTTAAAATGGGGACTCTAACTTAAAATCTCTTACTGGGTCAAACACGGTTATATTTAAGGAGTAAAATAAGGGGTTAGCCAATAACAGCTAACGTAATTGCCCCATACTACTATACTGCTGATTCTGGCCGTAGTCTGCCATGTAAACTTCCAATGGTGATCTGCCTTTCTTGTTAATTGTGATTCTGCTTTATTATTGTGATATACCCTATAATGTTCCTCGGGAAGGGAATATTGGGCTATTTGTTGCAAGTATTTACTGTGTTTACATTAATGTGGTCAACTAGATTGGATCTTTTGCACCAATCTGATGTGTTATTGTGAGATATAATGCTCTTTCATTTGTTGATAGAATCCGCCTCAGTCGCGTAGTTAGCTAACGTGCCAGTCGTGTTGAGCTAGACCACTAAGGACGGGGAGATCGAGGTTCGAATACCAGTCGGGTGAACTGGGGGTAAGGGGTTCCCAAATAGTTTTACACTTTAACTCCACGCAAATGCTGGTTCACTTAATCTAAATTCAATCTTCCCGATTCCTAATCCATTAGTGTAATTATTACTTAAGCGTATAAGCCGAATGGGTAGTAATACCCGGTGCTAAATAATAATATAATTTGTTGCTATGGTCTGCCATTATATACGATTTATGAAGTAGTCTGCCATTTTGGATATTTTAAATAGGTTCCCGACACGTTTGTAATATATTTTAGCGTTTCACCTTTTAGCTTAGTTACCCGGTTTTGTAATTTTTTTCTTTTACCTACCTAGTTAGGCCTACTACCCGTCCAAGCTAACTGTCATGCTTCGGTGGCCACATGGTCTAAGACACTACTCTCGCAGTAAACTAGACTGCCAATGACGGGGAGATCAAGGTTCTAGTTTTGCTCCAGTGTACTAAGTTTTTCCCAAAATTGTTTTCCACTCTCCCTCCACGTAAATGCATGTAGACTTCCTCTAAATATAACTTTACTCATTCCTAAAACCATTAGCAAGATTAATTCATAAGCGTATAACCTAAACAGGTAGTAGGCCTGAGATGTGGTGCTAAAAATATACAAATAGAGCAATGATGAAATAAGATACAACTCGGAGGAAAAATACCCACATTTTTGAGGAGGGATGGTGGAGAATCATTTAGGATATTCTAGCTCAATACATCTGACTAAGGTTTGAACCAGATATCCTTCTCACTGGCATACAAGATAAAATTATACATACACCTTTGTCCACTTCCCTTCCAGTGAGGATTATTTCACAGTTAAAACTTAGTATAAAACAACTCCAAGCCGCTAGGAAACGGTACATTAATGTATGGGTGAATTGCCAAGCGTGACCAATCGATATAAAGACTCATTAATGAAGAAAGTCTTTAGTGAAGGGGCCAAAAGACCACCCGCCAATGTGGAAGATTAATTGACAGGCCAGTAGATTAGAATAATTCAGGGATATCAACCCACCTCCATGCGTGCCTTATGTTGGAAAGTAATCTTTTTCGTGTTCATCATGAATTTCGATTATAACTTGTCTTGTGTTCGTTTGATTGCATTTTGTAATCGTGCATTTGGGACCAGAAAAAAATCTATCAGCTGTCAAAAGTAATGGGACATGGAGAGGCGGTTGAATACATAGGTACATTAAACAAACGACTTTTTCTAAAGGAACAGCGTGATTAAGGTTAATAGTGACAGTATCCCGCAGAGATACGCACACGACTAATGGCCGTGTATATATATATATATATAATTGAGACTCAGAGGGCAGCCAATCTCCATTCAACCTGCACAGTTTGTTAATTCGTATACTGGGAGATTGGCTGACTCCCGAGATTATCCTATACATACGGCCCTAAATTTCAGGCTCGTCTAGTCATGTTTGCCGGTGCAAGAAATGTTGGGTATCAAATCCTGAATGGGTGCTTTTTCCTGAATGGTGACTCGCTTTCAACAAAAATGTGGTTACATTTCCTCTAAACTCTACCTTCCTCGTACGTTCCCCATTTGCATGAATAAATGTGGATAGCACGGGTAAGTAAGAAGACACGATGAGGAAATAAAATAGCGTCAGCTAATGTGACTTTAATTATCTAACCTAGGGTAGTAGGATGAAGGACACAGTTGAGTCCTTGCCCCGTATTAAAGTTACATTGCTGTTTCTCCACAACTTGTGAAACCGTAACCAGTTTCTGAAGGATATTATTAGGCATAGTCAGGACAAATTCAGAGTAATTACTCATAGCACCAGCTACCAGCTGGAAGTTAATGGCCTTGTGAAATTCCTCTTTGGGCTTAATGTTGAAATTTATCTTTGGATTGCAGTTGAAACTTTTATTTAGATTCGAGGCGGACCTTTTTCCTTGGTGACAGAACTACAGTAGCCCCATGGCTTCTTTGGTGCTAATTGACAGCTTTGAAAAGCTACCAGACCAAATAATATATCCATACGCCGAACCAAATGACCTGCAAAAACATGTGTTTAGCAGCTGTCCTTTCTGATAGTCAATATTTAGGTATATACCTAAATGTTGACTGTCAGAAGTCAGCTGTGAACTGTAAGTCAGCACCAAAGAAGCCATGGGGCTACTGTAGATTGAAAACAAATGTAAATGATAATATTTGACAGAAAACTCCTTTAGTGAAGAATAAGAATATATATTTAGTGGGACAAGCTGGTTCTCACTTGGTCTAAGGCATCAGGATTGCAATAAATGTCAAAGTATAAAAAAAAATCTAAAATACTTACTCTCGGTTATCTATAAGAACCACATGTGTGTTAAGTTTAAGTTTTCTAGTTTTCTTGGTTTTGAGTTACAGCACTAACACAAAAACAAAAGCTACATATTATTATATTTTATTTATATGGTTGTGCTATAAATTATGGACTCTAGTCAACCATGTTCTCTGATCTAACATTGTTATATTTGGCCATTTCCGTAACATAAAATTGTAGTTATTAAAACGCAGAGGATAACATAACTGTCTAAAACTTCCTGCCTTGTTCGTTCCTGTTTAAGGTCATTCACCCACCATCACAAATTAAAAAACAATATTTTGTTTGCTTTTTAAACAACATGTTTACATACTTAAAATAGAAAAGCTATTTTATTTAAAAGATGAGTAATGGCTTTTTATTTGACACTATGAATAATGACAACGCTATAACCATTGGTAAATTTTAGAGATATTTTTTTTTTCTTTTATTGTGTTGTTCTACTGAATAATATATTTTTGTGTGTGCATGAATACTCATTTCTCATGGTCTTAAGTTGAATAGGTAGAAAATATAAACAAGTTAAACTCTCATCCTACGTACTATTAAAGCTATTTTGTATAAAGTGTATTGTTTGCAAATATTCAGAAAAAAACAAAACAAGAATTCACAGTTTCAGACATTTCTCCTTACCAACACACGATTATCCTTTTTTACTATTATTTGATTTAGTATGCACTTAAACGCAGGAATAATCTTATATATGCACCAACGTATATCGCGCTTCTTATATTCTGATAGACTTACCTGCCTGGAACCGCATAGAAAATATCGAGAGTCCCCCCCAGCCCCCTTCCCGTCGTCGATCATAAAACTTTCTTTGCACTTTGTATATGCCACAAAAATAGAATTCCAGGTTTGATCTTTAGTTGGTGATATGCCACCCCCCCCCCCCCCACTACCTTTACAAGCCTCCTTGGTCTTAGTGCGGCAGGCAAGATTTCTTACACCCGGTGCTAAGTTTCCACGTCAGAGATGTCGTAAAGTTTTACTAGGGAAGGCCTCGACTCTTGCCTTGCGGATTGTATAACTTTATGGAGAACTCCTTAAATAAATAAGGTTGTTTCACGAAGATCTACTTTCTTAGTTTCCATTCCTTTGTCAAAAGTAAGTTACCCTCTTCCCTAGTCGGCTGGTGTGGGAGGATGACTGGAGATCTAGAATAACTTGCTTCATTCACCAGCAGTGTTTAATTTTTGGTTTCATTATTCATTGCGTTTATTTTGTCACTATTGGACAAATATTTCAATCGCTTGCATCAGAATTGAGATTTTTTTTTGTATAAATACGCTCAGTTAGGTTGTTAGTTTTTAAGATGTACCTATTTTTATAAAATTAAAAATTGGAGCTTTAGAAAATATATTAGATGTCTAAAACCGAATGGCTTTGTAAACTATTTCACGTATTCTGATCTTTTTGGGTAGTAGAACTAGTTCTAATGATGTCAGTGCGATGTCTATATTCGGACCGAGGCTCTCTCGAGGAAAAAGAAAGATCAAAAAACTAAATAATATCTGAAATTTTGTGAGCTTATACATACTCGTGGCGTGATTTCTTAAATTTGCTCGAGAAAATTTCTTAAAACCGAACACTATCATCAACCACATTATATGGTCAGCATCCTGGTCATCTTTGATTCCTGGCTATCGCCACATAATGGTCGGCCATCTTGGATTACTATCTTTTGCCACATACCCGGTCATCCATCTTGAGTTCTTTGCTGTTGCAACACATCCGGTCAACCATATTGAATTTCTACCTGTTTATAAACAAACATGTAGCATCCTAGTGTCGCTAGGCTCTCCCTACACCACTGTTTATATCATCTTGGGGCAAAATGTTGTTACCTTTTTTTCTTATTATATGGTCTGAGTTGAGCTTTCCAGCAACTGAAGATGTATTATTATTATTATTATTATTATTATCATCATTACTACTATTCCGTTCCCTAGGCGAGAAAGATTGCTTACATTAGGAACAATGCCATGTAATTTTGTGCATGTGTCTTTTTTCATCTTCTTTTTCCTTTATTTAAGATCCATCTGGCCTCAGCCCTTGTGTCTGTTCCAAACAGACATGAGGTAGACGCAGGGTTAGTTAGACAGCCATTGTTACTACAAACTTGTAATTTAATTCTTCATGACTACGTGCAATTCTTTCCATGGGGAGAGGTAAGAGAAAATGGAACATCCATAATAACTTTGAAATAGCTACGTGCCAAGTAAATTTATACGTAAGAGGAAAAAAGTGTTCATGTTTAAAATGGCTACTTTGTGGAACTTATAGTTCCTTTTTATGTGTTGATAAGTTTAACAAAACGTTATTGATTTATTAATATAAATATATAAGTATGAGCAGAATACTTAGTAGTAAACGTAACATCATTTGGATGGAGACAATATTGGAAAACGCCCGTGATTATCACGATGTTCAATTGTCCAATTGTCACGATGTCTTCACGTATCAAAGTCGTTTGAAGAATTTCCAAATTTAGAGAGTAAAATCGTGATAATTTTTCTGAAGAAGTATTAACTAGCATTTAACAAGTTGCAAAATGTATCCATATTTTAGCCAAGCCACGCAACTTTTGGAAGGCTATGTCTATTTGCACAGATGGCGGAAAATATTACGTATGAAAATATCACGAAACCTACTGCTTTTTTTATATTGTGAAAATTCTTGATGAAGAACTTGAATTAATAATAGTAAGGAAATTATAATTCATTTAAATGCATTATAATATCTTTACTATTATTAATTCATATATATATGTATATATATATATTCAAGCTCTCAACCATTTAAATGAATTATATTTTCTTTACTATTATTAATTCAAATTCTTCATCAAGAATTTTCATAGTGTTTAAAAAAAAATTAAGCATTATGTTGCGTGATATTAACATATTTATATATATAACTAGCTGTTGCCCGTGACTTCGTTCACGTTTTTATTCTTTTTTTTATAAATGATTCACGTGCCACCTATTTTAAAATCCAGAAACTGAAGGTAAACTTACTTAGGTTGTTATTCAAAATATCTTGCCTTATTCCTTGTCTACATCATAAAGGGAACCCCTGTGAAAAATGTCAGCTTTCTAGGCCCAAGGGTTTGGGCTGGGCGTTGATGAGTCAGTCAGTGAGTCAGGACTCTTATTTTTTATATATTTAGATTTAGAGGGAATAAATAGATGGTCTATGTGTGTACACTCATAAAATGTTATCATTTTAAAGCTTCAGTTTGCAAATTTTTAAAGATTTAGAAATAATTTAAGGTTTAACAACATATAGCTGTGTACAGTGATATAAGTTATACACATAATATACAATTTAGCACATTAAGATTACGATATCCAAGATTATAGTTGAAGTTAAAATGAGTTTTATAGCAAGTTAGATGCTATAGTCAAAACATTAATGTTCAAATATATACTGTGCACGATTATAAGCTTTAAAAGTCAAATTGAATTATGCTGGAATACATGTTAAAAAGAGACGGTAGTAAATTTGTTGATTGCAAAATGAAATAATTAGTTTTCCTTCTCTGATATGTATTCCCGTGTTTCTTGAAATGGAAGCTAGGTTGCCCGTTAATATAAACTAGTTTCAACGCTAGCCTGCATCATCCTTAGGACTAGACACGAAATAGCTTTGCCATTTCAAGAAACACGAGAATACATATCAGATGAGGACAACTAATTCTTTCATTTTTCAATCAACAAATTTACTACCATTTATTATTTTTAACATGTATGCTAGCATCAACCATTTTGACTTTTTTAAAGTTTTATAAATTGTGTACATTATAGACCCATATTTGAATATTAATATTTTGACTATAACATTTTTCTCTAAAACTCATTTAAACTTAAGATTTTATGTGTTGTAATTTTAATGTGTTAAATGTTTCTAAATTGTTTATATTTATAACTCATAGCACTGTGTACAACTCCATGTTGTCAAAAATTGAATTCTTTCCAAATCTTTAAGAATATGTTAACTAAAATTGTATTATGATAAAATTGTAATATTGTACACATATTTTGTTTATTCCATCTCAAATATACATCTATTTAAACTCTCAACTGTTTAATTGAATTTATAATTTCCTTAGTAGTATTACTGTTGAATATTGGCACTGGTACGAATGAATGGGTGAAGTAATGTGCTAAAACATGTCCTCATTGTTACGTTATTAGAGTGGTTGACCTAGAGCAGGATTAGTGAAACAAAGACACGCGTGCCCAAATTGGCAAACGGTAACTATTTCTTGCTATGCGGTATTCGCTGATGTCCAAAGTTTGTTTTGCTCTGCCAAGTATACATTTTTTTTAATGTCTTGCAAATTTATATTTGGGCAGTTATTATTGTCATAAAAATACTTTTTTTAATCTTTGTGACGTACTAGCTATAAACAGCATGTGATTTATAAAACTTTCTTGATACCAGGTTTCCTAAAACCACTTTGAACAATTGTGTTATTTGTTTCTGTAGTAATATTTTAAAATACAAATTTATTATTATGATATACTTATATAATCCTTTTAAATTATATAATAATGATAATGAATAATGATGATGAACCATTCAATTTGTTTATTTTGCTACTCAAAATTCACATGTGCACGTGAGAAAGTCTTCAAAAATTATAAAAACATTGGGGACGTGATTTCAAAGAGTCTAGGGTACCTGGAGTTGATTCCTGCTGCTGACAAACAAGATATTTAGAATTTGTACACATATTATTCCTGCTATTCACTCAGTAGTTATCTAGATATTAGATATGCTTTCGTAGGTTAAGTTTGTTGTAAGTCTCGCTATCTAATCAATACATATCTAGGAGCAAGGGCTGGGTGTGTTGTTATAGACATGCTGCCCAAGTTTTGGTTTAGCACCGCGTCTTACTATCCGTTCGGTTTATACGCTTATGTACTAATTACGCTAATGATTCAAGGGTCTAGGAATGTTAAATTTAGAGGAAGTGTATCCGAGTTTTCGTGGAGGGAGAATGGGAAACCATCTCGGAAAAATCACCCTCAACACACCCAACTAGGATTCTAACCTCAATCTCCCCGTCATCAGCAATCTAGCCTAGCACGAGAGTAGCGCGTTAGACCACGCGGCCACTAAAGCGGGTCTGTCCTAAGTTACATTGGTTTATACGTCCTGTTATCCATTCAATAAATATATTAGAACAAGGGCTGAGTGTGTAATAATGGACGTACTGTTTTAGGTTAAGTGAGTTTGTAAATGATGCTATCAAATCAATTAATGTTTAGAAGCAAGGGCTGGGTGTAATGTGGTAGACATGCTGTCCTAGGTTGGGTTGTTTCTTTTAAATCCTGTTATCTATTCGATAAATATATGAAAGCAAAGGCTGGGTGTGTAGGACCGGAAGTAGGCTACTCTTCTAGGTTAAGTTAGTCTGTAAGTCATGTACATATAGATATATTCACTGTGTCGTGACTCAGACTAGTTAAATAAATAGAGCTATTTCAGACTAATATGTTCTAAACCAAAGCTTCACATGGAAGTGTTTTCCTCCAAACCTGAAAACTCTGCCCCGCCTCTACCGACCGAGCCCCTGAGCCCCTCACGTCCTATTTATCTTCTTCTTCTACGCACAACGTCCAGTAATTGTGTTTACGTAAGCTTCTGACAAAAACAGAATTCTAAATAAGTTGACTGAAAGAGAAAAGGAGAGTGTGTGAGGGTAAAGAAGAGTCACCTTCTGCTTCTCTCTTTCGCCTCTTGTTATTACGGAGTGTTTTCAAGTAAACATTTGGAATCCATAATGGTCTGTGGGGGGTGGGGAGAGAGAGAGAGAGAAGAGGAGGGACTAACAAAAACAATGTTTGATAAAGCCTGAAAGAGCTGAACAAGAAGGAAACGACAAGAACATAGAAAAATAGTTTGGTTACTAAAAACTTGATTGGTTTAAACAATTTTTTAATTATTTATTTAGGTAGTTTAGGTTTTAAACGGGGCCTTTAGTCAAATCGACATAAACTGGAGAAGCGAGCAGCTTACATCTGCCAACATTGTCACTTTCTCTCCAAACCTACCTGTCTAAGCCAAGGCGTCAAGCTCCTAATATGCTGGCTTACCTGTGACAGGGAAGTTGAAGTCATCTCATCCGTGTGTATCGGAGCTAACCCCCCCCCCCCC
>CABEEJ010001826.1:85924-134143 GCA_901482245.1 Timema douglasi
GGGGGGGTTCCCTTAAATGTGATCTATTGCTGTAGTTTTCCCACACCTGCTCCACGCGAATGTGGGTGATCTCTTTTTTAAAACTTCTCTCCTCATATTAACCCCATGTATAAGGATTTTAATAACTTAATAACCATGGTGTTGGACGTAATAAATATATTCAATACCTATCCCGTCACCTTGGCATCTATTTGCATCTCATCAATAACATATTAAGCCTGTACCAGATGATCATGTGAGATAATACATTAATCTTATTTGTATAGGTTTGCCACTGACGAGAAGGCTGAGTTTTGAATCCCAGAAGAGTAAACTAATGGGGATTTTACTTAATTCTATTTCCACTTTCTCTCCACACAATCGCAAATCAAAGGTTCCTTCAGTAAAAACATAGAGTTTAATGTTCTTCACATGGTTTTATCAACGGTTCTTGAATATCTGTAAACGGTGTTCTGGAGTTAAATGACAACTTTTTCTCTTGATTTAAAAAGTTTGTAATCTAATACTGCTATGCTCATGACAGTTACTCAACAAACTGTTGAGGTCACCATGTAAAGAAAGTTGAACTGTTTGTTTTACTGAAGAAATATTTCATTTATTTTGGCCACTAAAATGCTATGCTATACAAACTGCAAAATAATTTACCTTTTTTCCTGCCAATACTCCCAACTGAACTCCGAAACAAAAACAAGGCCTGTAAATATAGGGGCTAGGGGATTATTTTGTTCAAAATATCCAAGAAATCCATAAATAGGCTCTCGTGCTGATGGAATGGTTTTTTGTTCTAGAGCTGCTGGCAGCGACGTGTGGAGGTGGCGTAGAGGTGAACAACAACAACACCGTGCTCAAAGAGGCGGTGCCTCGCCACCAGCAGCCCGCGGTGGGAGTGGCCGCCGTCGCAGCGACGCCTTGCACTTCGTGCTTCCTGCAACCGCCGGTGCCCTACCACCACCGCCTGCAACAGCCGTGGGCTGGCATGACCGCCCCCACTGCCTCCCAGCACCAGCCCACAGCAAGGCGAGCCCGGGTTGCCCTCGAGCCTGAGCACGCAGCCGCCTCACGCCGCGCCTCTCAGGTGCCCTGGGCCCGTTCCGGTGGGGCGGCCAAGCGCAGCCGCCTGGCCACCGCACAGTCCCATGACGTATCCACCGCCGCTGGCACCAGTTGGGCGAACCAGCAGCAGTTCGTGGTGGCGGCGGCTCCGGAGGCTGCATCCAGACCGAATTGGTCGACGCCTGTGGCGTGTCGCCAGCAGCAAGAACCGCAGATGGTGGCACCATGTGGTGGCGGGGTGAAGGACTGCAAGACGTGCTGCCAGCAGCCCTCAGTGAAAGGGACGCCCGAACAGCAGTGGGGTTCTCAGTACTACGGGCCCTGCCGGGGCGCCAGTGAGGACAACACGAGGATACTCTGGAACAACGAGAGCATGCTGCGACTGTTCCAGGTCTAGGGCCCAGGATTCCTAAAAGGGCAGCTGGTCCCCTTGGCTCGATAGACCAAACTGGCCACTTCAGTAGACTATGCCGGCCACTCTGGCTCAGTAGACTAAGCTGATCACTCTTGCTCAGTAGACTAAGCCGGTCACTCTGGCTCAGTAGACTAAGCCGGCCTCTCTGGCTCAGTAGACTAAGCCGGACACTCTGGCTCAGTAGACTTACCCAGCTAAGGCAGGCCAAACATAATCTGTATTCATCTTAGCCGTCTACGTTATATACAATTCTTTGCAGACAACCTTCTAAGACGGCGAACCCTTCAAGCAAACATTAATATTAATAATAATATTGTAATAGAAATAATACTACTGGTTTTTTACTATCATATCTTCAGAAGTGCTCAACACGCACGAGCGTGGTTTACAAGCACGCCTTTAGCGAATGTTCCCGCGTGTTATCCGTCTTAGATTGGTTCTATCCTTTCTTTTAAACAAAAGTTCAATTTTTGTTATTAATTTATTTTGTGGTTATCGTAAGATTTTCATGAAGTAAAGGAAAATGATTTACTCTTGTTACCAGAGCTTACTTTGTGTCGTTAGGGCTTGGAATCCAAGTTGTCCAGGTGAGGCAGTTCAACTTGATTTGTGATTATTCTTTTTGAAACATACATTTGTTGTTATAGTTACCCCACTATTAGTTCTTTTTAGGAAACAAAATAAATTGTTATGTTAATTCGTTCATGAACCAAGGCACGCTCGACTTGTTTGCGTTTGTTACAGACGACAGTAAAAACGTACTAGAGAAATTGTAGTTATTATGAATTATTTATTTAAAATTAAAATTCTACTATCAATTAAAAGTGGGCGAGTCTTTGAATATAAAGATAAGGTTGATGGCCTAGTACAGCGGTTCCCAAACTTTATTGACTCGTGAACCCCTTTCACAAATATCTGAGTTGCACGAACCCCCTGGTAAATTATCCATAGGCACTCATTTAATTTTATACCTAATTTTTATAAAATTTAGTTATTAATTGTAATAAAAATGTTTAATACCTTTAAATTAACCTTCTATTTCTCAGTAGGTAATTCGGGATACCTTACCATATATAATGAAATAATATTGAAACTACTTAAATACTAGTTCAAATAATTATAAATTTGCTTTAAAAATTAAAACTGAAATTAAATAAGGAAAATACTGTGATAACATTTTCTTATCTTTACTGTCACAACAATATACAATTTCACATGTTTTTTAAAGTGATACTGGAAATTGCTGCGTTAACATAACTGAAATACCATCATTTAATCACAAAATTCCATGCCAATTTAAGATTTAAAATTGTTTGCTTTGGATGGCACAGAGCTTTGAATTCAGGAACCACAGACGATAAATAAAGTCTCAAGTCACTTTCAGCATTGAATGTATCCGTATTTATTTTTTAAATAGGCATATGAAGAAAAAGTTTCTCGCTCAAATACGTAGAGTAAAATGGTAACTAAGCTGCAATAGCTTTATTCGCTAACACTAGGAACTTCTCCTTTAAACTTAACCAGAAACCAATTAATGACAAAGATAATATATAGCTTTTCTTTCATTCAAAATCAGTGGAAATTGCAAGGAGTTGCTCTTTTTCCCTCACGCTTAGTGTGGAGAATTTCAAAACAGCTGTCTCTTCCAGGGGATTGTGAATCCAATTGTTACTATAGGATATGACCGGTAAATATTCTCTGGGGGTTTTTCCAAGTCTCTTCAAGTGTTCTATAACCACGTTCTTAACATTTTCGTCCAAATAAAGCTGATTTTCTACCATGATGTCGTGAAGGGTATCAAAACACTCCGTTTGATTGCTAACTAAACATGTTTCCCAAAACTTGTTTTTTTTATGAACGACTCGATCCGGTCTTGTACATTATAAAGTTAATATTTTACCCCTGAAGAGATAGGTTTAAACTGTTCATATTTGAGAAATGGGCCAAATAGGCCAAAACCTCGAGCCACATTTGATCTTGCATACACTTTGCTTTGTGAAAAGGATGGTTGGTAAGGAAAATGAAAACTTCGTGTATAAGTTCATACAGTCTTTTAAGAGTTCTACTTCGAGATAAACACCTGACAGTATGAGACGATAAACAGTTTTAAATACTTCCTCTTTCCTCACAGTTCTGCAAAAATCCGCCATTACAGAAATATTTTGGCGAACCCCTCGGAAGATTTCGCGAACCCCAGTTTGGGAACCGCTGGTCTAGTGAAACCTAGTCCACATATACATTACTATATCCATGTTCTTATTCTCTTTAATGACCTTGACTAGTCCTGAAACTGTTTCATTCTTGTTCGCACACTTCTAGATCACGAGATACCGTGTCAACCATTGAGCGAGAAGAACATGTTTTCCAATCAAACCTATCGAAATTAAACAATTACAGATATTTATTTGGCTATAACCAACATTTTAATACGCTACTACCCACTTTGTTGGCCACATGGTTTAAGGCACTACTATTGCGATATACGAGATTGCCTGGGTTCAATCCTGGTCGGGTGAGCTGAGAGTAGTTTTTCCTAAACTGTTTTCAATTTTTTCTCCACGCAAATGCGGGTGCACTTCCTCTAAATTAAACCTTCCTAATCCCTAACACATTAGTGTAATTAGTACATAGGCGTATATCCCGAACGGTTAGTAAGACGCGGTGTTAAAATAAACTCTTTATGGTTTGCTTATTAAAACACAATATTTGAGGCATTTAATACAGAAACTGGGGTGACCTGGCGGTCTAGGGGTAAGGTGTCAGACTTCTATGCTGGCGGCCGGGGTTCGATCCTTGGTCCCGGCAAAGATTTATCTGATTACCAAACCCTTCCTTCACCTCTGACAAGACATCTTGTGAATGTGGGGAATGCCAGGCCTCCACCGTGGTTCGGATTCCACGTTAAACTGTAGGTCCTCCATTTCATCTCACAATCACCCTACCATTACACATTAGCGTAAGTGCGTATAACCCGAACGGGTAGTAAGACGTGGTGCTAATAATAATAATAATAATAATAATAATAATGATAATAATACAGCAACTGGTTTTAAGAGTTACTATAAAAGATGGATAAATGAGAATACAATTTACCATTTATTTTTTCACTTTTAATGCGCACTTCAGTGTTCACTTATTGACTTACCAGTGATTGGTTCTTCGTAACGTTAGTGCTTAGACGTTTTAAATTGATGCAACTTCTATGGAGTACAAACTAAGGACTTTACTGATACGGATTAAGTTAAGGAGCCTATAAATTATGAGATATTGTAGGGATCTTATGGGTTACGAAGTAATAACTAGGGGTATTAAGAAATATAGGCCAAGGACCTCCAGGATATAAAGTATGTATTAAGGCGTTTATGAATACGGACTTGGGACTTTACGGAAATGGAATACAGAGAAAGGAATTTACGGGTACAGATTTTGGACTAAGGGCTAAATGGAGTATGACTTAATTTGACAAAGGAGCGATAGTGGGGGAAGTAGCCACAAATTGTGTGTAGTCCGGAACAAACAGCAAACAAGTGGCGGGCGCCTTTTTTTTCACGGCCAAAGGTTACTTTAATAAGACGTCACTGAAGTTATAATAATTAATCTCCTGAGCGCTTACCCTTATATAATTATATTAGAGTTATTTCCATATGTAATTTGAGAAATGTCATTTGGATTTGCATCTAGTGGGATTTTGGTTGTACTCAGTGGAATATCCCACTAAATAGATTTTAAATTTTAAACTTTATGCTTGTAATTTTTTTTACACACATAGTTGGTTACTATAGGCATTTTTGGAGAATATTTTAAGATTAAAAATAGTTGACTATATACACATTAAGGCTGCTAGCTACTTGAGGGAAAATATCCTCACATTGCTATATTTCTTATAGAAATGGCAGTTCAGGAGGTTTAAAACTACTAAAATAATCCTCAATAATCTGATATTGTTTTATTACATTCTCTTGTTAGTATAAGACTTTATTTGTTTGAAGAGGACATTTATGTTTCTAACCATTTACCTTAATCTCAGGATGGAGACATTTCTCTTGAAATATCCTTAAAAAAAATTTAATCTCAACTTAAAAAAAACACTTAAATTATCATGTCTTTAATTCTATAGGGAAACGTTGATATGTCCATTTTGGCATGGAATAAGTTTTTGAAATAACGTACCTTGAATAACGCAATATCTTTTAAAGTCTATTACGCGTCTTTGCGCCTTGGTAGGTGCTCCCCTTGTGGCTATTTAATTATCTAATAATATTTATTTTTATTTGAGTTCTGCGAAATTCTATACTGTTCAATTGAATTTTCTTGATTTTTTTCTTAAATGTTTTAGTACTTTTAGGCATTCTGTATAAATACAAATGTTCTACCACTTGAGATATCCAAGATTCCACCACTTCCAAATCATGTATTTGTCTGTATTCAAATATCTTTTGTGATTAAGTATTTTATTTACTAGGTCCTAACTTATGAATGAAAATTTGTCTTGCTTCCACTGGTTAACTAAAAATATATATATATTGTACTGAAAATATATACACAAAAAGTCTGTCTTGTCTATAAAAGATTAATTAAAAACAAGTGAATTTTACGTATACATATAAATTTGAAGAAAAAAAATGAGTACGCCTTAAAATATGTAATGAATTAAAAATATATAAAGAATCGACTATTCTTGCATGTTTGTATATGATTTGTTTTGTGCCTCATTAGTGAAACGATAAAAACGCTTCGAAAACAAAACAAACAATTAATTTGCAGCTCGTTTGGATGAAGTCACTGTCCAAATAGTTGAGAGGTGGGCAGTAAAACAGCCGGTGGTAGAAATATGTAACAATTTTCAGGACTCTACCCTAAATATATTTTAAACATAATTTTTTTTGATTGAAGAAGACGTAAGGGCTACCTTCGATTACTCGGGATGTGATGATAAATACTTTTTTTTAATACTGAGCTCTTCTTGAAGCTAATAAAAAAATAACATAATTGGCATTGTAGATGTTATGAATTGTACCCAATGAGATAGTATTCGGTACCTTAGCTCAGTCGGTTGCGTGTCTGCCTGCTGAGCTAAGGGTTCCGGGTTCGATTCCCAGAATGACCAAAAAATGTATCATTGGTGAAATGTGGATGTTGTGCCTGTCTTAGTCTCAAGTTAGATTATAACGCATATGAAGATACGACAGGCCTAGCAAGCCGGTAGTGGAAAAATATATAGCTTGAATAAAAAACTGGCCTAGGTCAATAAAAAACTGACCCAGGCCACAAGCTGGAAACAGTAAATGATGTAATAATAATAATAATAACCTAGGCATTGAGAAGAAATACAAAATTACATAATTAATATAACTTTTGAGGAGGTTGACAACTATACAAAAAAAACACCGTTTGATACGTTTCCAGGAGTTTTATTCACTGGCGTCTTGTGGAGGTATAAAAATAATGTATTTATTTTTTAGAGGGCGCTAACGAGCCATACGAGTAACAAACTAACTTAAGCTAGGACATCACTTAACACCCAACATTAGCAATTGCAAATGAAATATGTTTTTGGGAAGGCAGGGAGAGGTCTAACTGATAATTTCAAGCCCCCAGCCTCTCGTTGCTGGCAAACCAGATAAACCCACACTAGTGGTCATGCGCTCTGAGGCGTCAGCCTCACAATAAACTGGATTGCCAGTAGGCCTAATTAGGAATCTAGGTGTGGTTTTCCTAAGTGTAATTTTATCACCTCTTCTTTATACCAATTTCCGTGCATTTCCTCTAAACACTCTTCCTCAAATAAAGTCGATAGTAGCCTTGGCGTGAATTTAAAATGTATAATATATACTGTAAATACTTGTTTAGTTTATTTATTAGTACAACAATTTCACTATTACCAAAACGTGAGTTTAGGTGAATATGGCTTGCTTTGAGGTATTTAATATAATATCAGTTGTTATCATCTCGCCACGTTTTGGTTTTTATAAGAGCTGAAAATACACTCAAATGTAAGGAAAAGGGACCATTCAAGCGAGCCTGCTTATTACGACTGCTTTAAACCTCTTGTTATTACTAGCAGCTTGAAGTCTAGCTGTTGACTCCGTAATGAAGAGAGCGGTACACTAGTCTCATACACAGTGCCGCTATTTCGTGAATACTTCTGTCCCCTATACTTCCTAGTATGTTCAAGACACGCCTGTCGGATGAAAACAAACGATCCTTGTTTTTATCTTACGGGCGTGTTTTTGAGTTGTCCCTTCATTCAGTTATCAAAACCTTCGGGTAAGCATTAGAGCCGTTGAATGAATATTATATCCAAAGAACGCGCTAGCAAGTGGACAAAATTCTATATTACTAGTTGAAGTTTATAAAGTATTAATTTAATATCTCACCGCTAGAAAGAACTAGCGTGGTGATGTAGACTGGTGACGGAGGGGATCTCAATATTTTGTTTTAATCCTCTCGTTCAAGGTAGCCTGTTGGCTAGTAGGGGAAAGAAGGAAACAAGGAGAAGTTTAGTGACAGAGAAACATCTAATTCTCTTGAAAAAAACAAATAATCCCGGTGGAGATAATTTGTTATTAATTGATAAACATCAGTTGTATTAATTAGGCTAGCTACTTCTTGGCGTATTTATGCATTCGACGTTAGAACTGAATATATTATTACGTTTTAATTTTGTACAAACTGTTATGGAGAATTAAACATATAATAATAATAATGCTCAAAAAATATATAACTTAACTAACCCCTATTTTCTATACCCATCTTAGAGTCATTTTCAAAATAAAAAAAAAAAAAGTAAAACGATTTAGGAGGCCGTTCCAGTTTCATGTATGACATATTTAAGTTAACTATTAATAATGTATTTGTCATAATAATACTACTAATTAATTATGTGTAGTAAATTGAACTGAGCAGTGTTGTAGTTAGGCCTATGTGCCTATGTTTTATTGCAATGAGATAAATATTTGTCAGAGCTTTCACTGTATACAAACTAGGATAGGGGAGGAGTAAGGGGTTCAAAATACCATATATGTAAGTTAGATGATTAATATTGTGTATATTTCGGTATAGGGTGGATAAAAAAATTACTATTACAATTAAAAAAAATGTATAACTAAATATGCTTTTTGTTTAGTAAATATTTTTTAAAAAATCACGAAAAAAATATCAAAGATCTAATGTGACTCCAATGAATGTTTAATTAACATATTACTGCGTAGTTAGTTGGCGTGAGAGCGAAAATTATTAAGGTATAGTTCCTGGTTATTGGTCCTTAGAGTTTCACTTTTACCTTAGATTATACAAGTGATATTGTTCTGATAACTCAATAGCGTCAACCAAGTCAAGTGGCGGTCCATTGAATAGTTTCCTGGGTAAGGAAATTCGCCTCCTCACGGCTTCTATTTGTATTATTATAGACAAATTTACTATTGTCCTGGTGACTATCAGTGACTTAAATTATTAAATTTAATAAAACAGGGGGAAAGGTGACCTATTTTAAAACTAGCTTAGTGACTTTCATCTGCTCAAAGAATTTAAAACCACAATATATTTTAGAGTCCCTGTAATCTTTACGTAAACGTAAAAGATTACTTAGTAATATGCTTATCGGTTAGGTACATTTTTAAACATATTGATAGGTTTCAGTTAATGTTAATCGGCTAAAATCCATGACGTAGGAAGGGGACTTAAAAAAATGTTGATATACGGACACGTATTTTATTATAAGGGCTCTAAAATAAATGTTTTCGGTTAAGATAACAACTTTCCTGAAATATTCCATCAACCGCCACTGATTCTGTAACTCAATAATCATAATGTTGACTCACTTTTTATAGTTGACTAAATATTGTTTAAAAAACTAATTGAAACACATGTAACAACCAAATATTGAATGTATCGTGATTATGTTATCAAAAGTGTGTATGTGTGTATGTATGTATAGAATGCAAGAAGGAAAAAATTATGAAAAAATAGCTTTTTATCCAAGTTGACTTTATAAGCGACATTCCTTCCTTTTGTGTGCTAAAAATAAATATATATATAATATATATATGTCATACACATTTCCAAAAAAAATTAAAACTAATACGAAAGAGAAAGGTTATGTTGTTCTCACCTAGCAGGGTATATATATTATCATATTATTATTGTGTAAATATTGTATATTGTACGTTGTAACGAGATCCTCTGTATAGCTGCTTTAAAACAAAAACTTCGTGGTCGAGGGTTTATAGCCCTTTGATCTTGTATTTTGCCTTTTTCGTCACACTGATGATCCTTACGAAAATTTTAAAAAAAAGTTTTTTTGTAAAGTAAGTTGGGGTTGCGTGGACTGCCATCTTAAAGAGTTAAAACCCAAAAATCTTGGTATGATAACGATGCAATCTTGGAGGTGCAGGACATGTTGGATGTAGTGAGACGTAACATTAGTTAATGATCTGAATAACCAGTCATGATCCTTTTTTTAATTGTTTTTATAAGAAGGATGTAAATATGCTAATTTTAAATGCTTTTGTTTTGTTTATGTCTGCCATATAGCGAAGTGATAGTCCCAGCTAACACATATCTTGATTATTTAAGAGCTAGTGAGATTAGAACTTTGAGTGGATTTATCTTTCATTTTGTTATCTTTAAGTTGTGTCGTGTTATGCGATGTATACCATCATTTTATTGAATGATCTGTTTTACGAATCGGAAATATATGTCAAGGAAGTTGAGAGTGAACGTGTTGCAACCATTCCTTGTTCCGGAATGGACGAGAGGGTATATAGATGGGAGGGGGGAAATAGGAAGTATATTATGTTTTATTTTAGTTGATACGTTTTAAAACAAAGGGTTATTTAACTGCTTAATCTTAAGGATAGGGCGGAATAAGGTAGTTTAGAGGAAGAGCACCCAGCCTAGATTATGACATCCACCTCTCCTCACCCTTCATTTCCTGCTCCACAGCCAATTATTTATATCGCAAGACTGGCGTCTTAAGACTGCGTGACAATTGGCGCGGGTAGTAAAGTCTGGCGAAACAAATGAGGCTTGATGAGGTTTACAGAAATTCACTCTCAGCTTATCTTGCATGTAGAATAGTCCAACGATTACGTCCACAGTGACAGGATGTATGTATGAACGTAGATAAAGCGATATAAGAAAAAAAGGTTGTTTTATTATCATTACTATTATTAAATGCTAAGATTTTTGTTCACACAATTCTGTTTATACTCTTATATTATAGTATATTAATTTTGAGTTTGTATTATTATAGCGCTTTAGATGAACATGCGCCATTTTACATTATGGTTAATATTATTGTTCCATAATAATTTATTAGTTACCTTCGACATAAGTCATTAAAATGTCACTGAGCCATTGTTGTTCTAGGCCATCAGTGGACGCTGAGATTGATAACATTGACTGGCTGTCAAACCAAATCCGGACATTGCAAGTAATATTATATATATTGACTCATGTTTGTCGATAAGTGTGAATTAATTAAGGCGGCAAACAAATAAATACAGTCATCCTTGGCCAAATAACGAGTACTTGTAAACATACTTTAAATAAGACTTACCCCCCTCCCCACTTCTTAACACTGTACTGTAATTGGTAGATATATCCACGAGGTTTCACCTATAATCAACTAGCCAACGGATATCTGGAAAGATGAGAGTATTATATCCTTATCCCAGCATCCCTTAAAAACAATAGATACATGGTAAGGAAACAAGCAACCGAAATAACATCAAATATATGGGGATGAACATCCAATAGAAGAGCCAATCATTAATTTATAGAAGGAAGTTTATTAAACTTAAGAATTAAAATTATGACGTATAGTTCGCCATCTGTGTATACTATGTAGACATTTAATTAAGTTGTTAATTTGAGAAATGCCTGAATGGAGCCCTTACAAAAGGGAAACAATGCAGGGTTTTAGTGGGTATGATGCAGTAAATTCTAGGGGATACTATACAGACTTTATATATTTGGTGTTTGTTTGGGAAAAGTCGGAATGGAGCCCATTCAGAGTGGATACATTTCAGACGTCTCTTTTTATCAGCCAATGATTGCTATGTAGAGCAGTGTAAGTAATTGGTAAAACAACTAATTACATAGGAAGGGATGTGAAAAACTGATAGAACAGTCAATTAGATGAGTAAAGGTGTTAGCAATTGATATGTCACCCAATGGTTATAGGGGAGAAGGAATCCCATAGCCTATATCACCAGTCATTGATTTTATGGGTTATATTTGTTTCGGGAATGGCAGCCCTAGTGCTTAAAAACCACAGGGAAAATCTTCAAATAGCTTGCAATTTGTTATTGTGGTCATAATTACAAATAAGTATATTTGTTTGTAGAAGGCTGGTTCAAGTTTCACATATACTTCACCTTAATCAATTGATAGAATACTTAAAATAGTGTATGGTCACCGACAGCTCTCTAATTTCGTGGCAGGCGATGTTGTGAATTACAAGACAAAGATTTTCTCTTCAAATGACAGTAAGAGAATGTATTTACATCACATTTTTAAAGGTATGAATAGGTGTCCACTCGCATCCCCCTCTAGACGAAAGAATTAGGGGTAGCTGGGCCTTCAATCACTTGAGATAAGTTAATAGCAAACTGGAATAGGTTATTTATTGCCTCAACAGGAGGTAAGATTTGTTTACAAGTACTCTCAACGTAGTCCACATGTATTTTAATTTGATTTACCTATGTCACGCTTAGATACGAATGACAAGGGCTTGATTCAAAACAGATACAGCCGTGACCTAAGGAAAAAATGTTATATGAACATGAATTAAATAAAGTAATAATGTCTTTCAAGGTAAACTTGATGTCATGGAGACAGCAGTTTCAAGTTTATGTGTGGCTTTAACAATAACAAAGATATCTTGAGATATATTTTAATCACTGAATAATCCATTCCAAAGACTGCTACAGATTCTTGTGCTTTTTTTTTTGTTTTGAAACAACAAATAAGAAGTAAAATAAGTGATTGTATACAAAATATTAGTTAGTGTAGGTACTATGTATCTGTAAAGTGTTTTAAATTAAAGGAAAATAAAAGAATGTCAAGCATGGTTGGGATTAAAAAAGATATGAATTGATATTTTGTCAGGCGAGAGATATAAGTATTGATTATTAAAAGCTCAATATGTCCGAGATGTGTGGGGATTAATTGATATATATTACATGCTCATGAAGGCTGTTCGAGTTTCCCAAAATAGTTAAGTCTGACAGTGTCGTAGTGTCCAGAGTATAACGTCTGAAATTTCTCGCCTTATTGCCCGATCGGGCTATCCACATATCTGAACTAGTGGGGTAGGGCACAATTTGTAAGATGTGTTCCCACATTTGCTCCGGGAGGGCAAGAGGAAACCATATAGTTTAATCTGGGTGATGAAGGTCAAGATTCGAGTCCCGGCTGAATATTTTGAGGAATTATTTTCCTGAATGGTTTACCACTCACCCCCCACTCAAATGTCGGGTACACTTGACTAGAGTCCACCTTCCTTCCCGATACCCCATTAGTGTAAATGTGCGGCTAGACATGATGCACTGGAAATAAATCCCAAGGGTAAAGGGGGTGAGATTAAATTGAGGTTATTAGCTAAACCTTGATTTAAAATTCGTTTTGAGAGAGGTATCAGGTGATAATAGAGTAATCTAAAAAATTACCACACCGTGCTTTGATGAATTTTGAAGATAATATAGTAATATTGCTCAAAAATTTTGCCATTGATTTAAAAATAAAATTGGTTGGAAAGGGGCAAGTGAAGGGTAAGACTGAAAATCTTTGCTGAGCATGTCCAGACGATGCTTGCACATTCTTTTTTTTTTCTCTGCTCTTCCTTAAAAGTTGTTGTAGGCCACTCTTAACACTTTTTCAAGAGCCATTTGTGACTTTGGACTCTGTGGGTTTTCGCTCTTGGGATGGAATGTGGGTGGGGGAGCTTTGGCATAACAAAGACACTACTATGCCCCTCCCCTTCAGCCATTTGTTTCTCTAAAAAAATATGCCTTTCTCCTTCACCTTTCTACCCCTCGTTCCAGTAAATATTTGCCCCTTATACACATGCCCTCTTATCTCTTCACTTAGCGTCCTTAGCTCCCTCACCCACAAAAAATACAACAAAAAGACCCCCAACATGGAAAAACTATATCTCCATAATATTATAGAAATTTTTACAAAATCATAAGTTAAAAAGTATATTAAAATATATTAATTAATAAATGTTCGATTTTTTTCAAAGTGACTGTGATAACGTGTTTAGGAGAATTGTGATCAATAAATGGAAGAATAGATTGAAAAAAAAAATTGTTGTGTTGTTATTTTATAAAATAGTTTCTAAGGACGAAGAACTATATATACCTGTTGTCTCTTGGTTTAATGACATTTTGACCTTGTTTTATTTCAGAGCGCCGTCTTTCACACGGTTATATTTGCTACGGGAATGACAGTTCTAGTGCTTAAAAAAAAAAGAAAAGGAAAAACCCTCAAATAACTTGGAATTTGTTATTGTGTTCATAATCACAAATAAGTTCATTTGTTTGTAGAAGGCTGGTTCAAGTTTCACATATATTTCACCTTAATCAAAGAAATGTAGCAATTTGCGGAAGACGTAATTGAAAATGGGCTAGTTCTACACTCTTACATAATTTACTAATTTATCCAACCTAAAATATGAGGTGGTTTATGGTATCGTTAGTGCCTTATTGGATTCTCGAGACATCTGAACATCTGATATACGTTCCAGAAAACGGTCACTTTAAGGTCATTTCTTGACTCACAGCTCCGAGACTTAATTATTAGGGAGCGGTCATTTTAAGGTCCTGTCTTGACTCACAGCTCCAGGACTTAATTATTAGAAAACGGTCACTTTAAGGTCCTGTATTGACTCAGAGCTTCGAGTCTTAACTATTAGGGAGCGGTCATTTTAAGGTCCTGTCGTGACTCAGAGCTCAGAGACTTGTTATTAGGCTCTGCTTGACTTCAAAGAATCTGCACTAGGTGACTGTAATTTTTTTAAATTCAAACGTTCAACATAAAGCTTTTTAGTGACCTGGTCTAAGAGAGAGAGAGAGATGGCTAAGAGTAAACGCACCTGTAGGCATATCAGTACGTAGAAAAGTTGTAGAAACAACCCTTTTGTACCCACACCAGGAATTAGAAGCCCAAATTCCTTGTCGCTGCCAAAACAGATGAGACATGTCTTTGTCTACGTCCTCCCGTTCGAGTAGGATATTCCCCTTTAATAATAAGGTACTTGCTACCCATCGCTCAAGCTACCCGCAGCTATGACCAAATGGTTTAAGGCGTCAGATACACATTTAACTTGTTCTCCACTTAAGGAAAAGGTTGGTGCTCAAATCCCAGATGAGTTGACTGCACCTTGCTGACAATCTATCCACGCTGATTTGGGTGTATTGTATATGTTACTCGTCTCAGGATTACCTCTTGGATGGTAATTTTTAAGGTACTTCAACCCGTCCCCGTCAGTATATTAACTGAGAGTCTTCATAGTCCCTTAATTCTTACAAATAAGGCTTACAGCCAATAGTGAACTTGTGACGTGACTACTTTTTGACGATTTATTCTCTTATGAAACTTCATAACTTCTATAAAAATTGTTCAATTAATTCTTGTTATTTCAAGGGAAATGTTGATTCTAAGGGGGCCACCTAATGGAGCGCTGAAATACGTTACAGACGTCAAGAAATATCGCATTATTTAAAATGTGGCTAGCACCAAAATGAAAAGGAAAGATATCAACATGTTGTCTCTGAGGTTAGTTTCTTCTCAGCAAAGTTTCACTCAAAATGTTTAAGTTCTTAGGCTATATAAAAGTGAATGTTTAAAAATGTGTATTTTACCTTCCTTAAACAAATAAAATCAGTTTTAAAAGGGCTACAACAAAATATTATTAAATAATTGAGGAATTTTTTTTAGTGGCTTGGACGCTTAAAAAGTTCCATTCTCATAGGAAATACACCTGTTTTAGGATATTTCTCTTTAAGTAGATGGCACCCTTAATGTTATAGTGACTACTTTCCCACGTATATATTACTAAATACATTTCATCTTTCCAAAACACATCGCCCTAGTTCTTTTGTCCGTTTATTCCTTACCTTCTCCACTTCTGTTCATTATGACTCAGTGGGGATTAAATAAACATAATTGTGTCGAAGAAATAGAGAGAACGAGAAGGAAAGCTTCCAAAGAAAACCAACTGAAGAAATGAGAGTAAGTGAAGTGAAATAAATAATTGAATAAAAAACCACATCTACAATACAATACATTTCCTGTTTATCTTAGTTTTTCTAAACTGTCACAGTATTGTAAAAGTGATTCTCAAGGAAATAAATACACCCCGTTAATCCTGGTTGGTAGTAGAGCAACACTTTGTGGTATCTGACATTTAAGAGTCTTTTTGCAATAAAAAGCAGAATAAAAAATATAGCTGGCGGCCACCTTTATTTTTAGAGCTACAACAGATTTTAATTTTTTATACATGGTTTGACTCTTTAGTATTCCTGAACTTAAGTCGACTAACTTCATCATGTACTTAATTTTTTTTGAACCTGTTGGAACTATACAGTGTGTTGACTAATAGAGACTTAACTATCTTATCAAACAGGTCAGATGGGTATATTTAAAGGAAATGCACAAACACTTGGGTGAAGAGAGTACTAAAACATAGTGATATTAAAATACCCTTATAAAAATTTGAGGGGGTGGCCCCAATATGAATTTAAATCCTTAAATATTAACTTGGAGACTAATCTTCTACCGAGTAATATATTAAATTAAGAATACGATAATAAGTAACTTGAATGACTCAGTAGAGAAATGATGGGTACTTTCAACCAAAGTTCCATGATTTGAACCAAAGAAACAAAATAAATTACAACGTTTAAAGATTACTTCAGGAAGCCATGTCAAACATCTTGAGGGGTTGTTTCCGCTTAAACTGTTTTATCCAGATCAGTAAGGGGTAGGAGAGAACTATTTTTGTTTATGTCATTGATAAATGATTCAACTGAAATGAAGCCACTCATAACGTGGGTAGGAAATTGGGGAAAAGGGGAGGGGGGTAAATAAAATGCTACTCTTCTGTTTTGATAATATTTCAGTTTAAATCGGGGTTGATAAATGTATAATGAAAGCTATTTCGGTTGACTAAATCATTAAGACCGAATGAGAACATAAATTGCTGAGTTTATATATATATATATATATATATATATATATTGTAAGAAAGAAGGAAATAGGGTTACCTCTATTCCTCTTACTTGTCTTTCTATACCTTTATAAATTCAACCTTTAAGGGTTGTTGATTTATTTCCTCCCTTTTTTTTTCTTTTCATTTTGGTACGAATGAATGAGATATTTACCCGCTGGGAATCACTGTAAGGACTTTATGTTTTACAACTCTAACGTCGGATGGATAAAAATTGAATGAACTCTTAGAAAGACTTTTTTTAATAAATATTTTTAATTATGTATACTTATTTGTCAGAGATCCTGGTGCCGAAGGAGTTTGGTTTGAATATAATCATGAGCTGCTATTTACCAATATGTATTTATTTATTCGTTTACTCACAAAACTTACTGTCATAACTATTTTTGTGCGTTTCTATGTTTGTTTGAACTATCAGAAACCTTCAAATTTCACTAATTAACATAAGGGCACGGGATGGTCTATTATTGTTTGAGTTAAAAGTATCGTAGCATCATACAAATAAATACAAAACTTAACAAACTACGGAAAACCACGAATTCAAGTGAAGAATTCAGAAGACATGGTTGCATGCGAACGAGGGAGGAAACAATATATTAAAAAAAAGGAATGGGGAGCGAGATTAATAGAAGAGATTAAATAAAAAAACTCGTCCGTCTTTGTCACCCCCTCTGCTAGTGACAAGGTAATGAAAATCTTTGGGGTAAAAAGATATGTAGAGTTAAAAAATGCACCAGCATTTATTTTAAGAGTGTGTTTGAAACCACGTCATAGGGACCTTTCAGTTAAGCTAGTCTTTATTCAGACCCCAGCCTCTCGGGTAAAACGTAAAGTAGGCTAGTTCTCTCTAGACGTTAGGATTGTATAACCCAAACTATTCTTTCAAAATATATTTTTTTTAATTGCGTGAAGGTAGTCTTAAAATTTGCCTTATTAGTTTGAAGAGAAAATTAGAAGTAATTAAAAAAACTCAGTACATCTGACCGGAATTTGGTTAGTAACCTAATTATATCACCAAAACACCATACAAGAAGAGATTAACGCCTTTATCCACGTAATTATCCTTACTGGTATATAATTTTGTGTTGAAATCACTAGGTGTTGTTTTATTCATTCTAAATAATGTGTTCGATATTTTGGAGCGGTAATTTCTTTTGAAATACTTGTCAGCGTTTTATTTTACATAAAGAAGTCCAAACACTTTTATTCATAAAATTTTGTTTTATAGCACCTTCTGTGAAAGCTTGTAAGAAATATATATCTAGGGTTAAATATACATATTATTACTATTATTACTAAGAAAATAAACACCTAGACTGGTGGTTTCATTTGAATGGAATTCTTTGAAAAAATATTAGGATTGCTTTAAAAAAGTTGAGGTAACATATTTGTATTACTTTATTTACTCATAGCCTTTCACGACCTGATGAAAAATATATTTTTATTCTTTCTAATATTAAATGAAACGTCAATATTTCAGTGCTATGTTTTCATTATAAAAACATTCGGAATGCTATGAAATTGATTTAAATCACTCTAAATAATTGTAAATAGCAATGGTAGAATTACGAGTAAATCAATCTCAATTTCCGTTTGTTATTTTACTGACGACAAGCTTTCGTATGTTTTTTTTTATGGGGCACCATATTTTAAGAATATGAACAATGTGTTCCCACCAGTACGCGAGAAAAAAACTTCAAATTAAATATTAAAGTAGAGACTACCAAAGTCACAAACAACACAAGACGTAAGTTAGTGCTGTACATTTAAGATAAATAATATTCGAGGTAGAATATAAAATATGAATGTTTATAATCTAAAAGAGGATTAAAAATACCACACTTCGAATAATTTTTTTGAAAGCTTTATAATTTATCTTTACTCTTTACATAAAGTGTTTATGAATCTAACCTACCTTTGAATTTCTTAACAATCCTATCACGAACATACAAAATATATCATTTTAGACTAACAACTTAGAGTAAACATTAATAATAATACTTAGCACCACGTCTTACTACCCGTTAGGGCTATACGCTTAAACATTAAACATAAATAAAATAATTATATTATGATATGTATATTTAGTATACAAAGTGCTCAGCTCATGTTGTTACGTTTATTTTTATAATTTATTTTCGGCCATAAAATATTGAAAGTATAGGGTAGTTACTAAAGGATTAGACTTTTATTGCGTTGTGAATTCCTTAATATATAATAGTTATGCCTTACACCGTTGATATAATGGAAGGAATGGTATATTTAACACACCACACTTGATTAACTCAATTATAATGGGAGTATATCTCGAATGTTTAACAAATAGTATTAGTACTATATTATAAATAAAGTTCTCCCTGAGCGTCCCAAGGTTCGCCCGAGTCCTACAGGATTTTTAAACAAGAGTGTCTGGTTTGCTCGGTCCAGCCCTACTTAATACCTAGGTTGGACCGCTATTTACTCATTACCTACTTACTCTTCTTCACCTTGTTTTAATTTGCACCAATGGGAACGTGGCAAATTCAAGCTGTGAAGAAGGTACTCGAAGATTTTTTGTTTCCCCTTCCTGACGGTTAGGTCACCGACTCAGGAAAGGTACTTTATCATGCCTTCCAGGGTTCTTTTACATGCCACAATTGACAGAGAACCGATGGGTTTACTTCTCCTCCGAAGGAAGTTTTGCTACGGATTTTTATTGCTCAGGAAAGATCTGCTGAGCCCGACAGTTGACTATTTATTGAGAAAGTGTTGACAGCCAAAAGTGACAACAAATAAACATAAGGTCTTGTAGATCATGTGGTTTGGTGAATGATACAAGAGAGTAGATCTGGTAGCTTTTGCTGTCAACTACCACCATTTCTGTAGTAAATGGACAATAGGTTTATCTTTTTACCAGCGACGTGAGTGTTTGCAGTAAAAGTATAAATGCTAGTAATTTTTTAGCACCACGTCTTACTACTAATTCGGTTTAAACGCTTATTAACTAATCTCGATAGTGGGCTAGGGAAGAGGAAGGTTAGATTTAGAGGAAATGTAGCAACATTTGCGTGGAGAGAGAGAGAGAGTAGGAAACCATTTTGGAAAACCACCCTAGTCCACTTGACCGGAATAGAACCATGATCTCCTTATCATCGCAACTCTAGTCTACTTTGAGAGTAGCGCCTTAGACCATGTGGCCACCAAAGTGGATAATGTTAAGATTTAAATCTTACGTTGAAGTCACGTATATAATTGATGACAAACACGTGTCTGTTTCCCGTTATCTCTCAGGTGTTTATTACTTTTCATAAGAAAAAAAACCAATTACCGTGCACACATTTATGTGCTACCCAACATTGAACCCATTTGGCACGCAAATTAAAACAAAATTGGGAATCGATCTGTGGTAAAAAAAAAAAGAGTAAAATTTTGTTAGCTAATCCTCACTTGATAGATTGTCCCAAATAGTGACAAGCTTCTAAATGTCACATTTTCAAATGGTGAACTTCTATAGCATTTATAAAAAAGGGATCTGCCGCATTTTATATTGGTTCATTGAAAGGTCAGTGGGCCGCACATAATTATGGATCAGGCCGCAAGATTGACATGCCTGTTTTAAAGCAGTGGTATTTAACCTGGGGTACGCAGTAACATCTTATGGGGTACATAAAACTGTATATATAGATACACATAGATATATGTTACTCACTTAAAATCTATTATTTATACATTATTTTGGCTGTAATTTATTTTTTATGGAGTTAACAGAATGATGTGTATAACTTGCATTATGCACAAACAACTTTAGGACTCAAAAATTAAGATAAACTATGTATGAACGTACGTGAAAAACAGAAGCTTGTGTACCACTTGTCTAAGGAATTATTCTCTTGATAAACTGGACTCCAATTATGGAGAGATTGAGGTTTTAATTCCAGTCAGGTGTCCTGAGGTATTTTTCTAAATGGTTTTTCCAATCCTCCTCGACGCAAATTAGAGTAAACTTCTATAAAAGTTTCTTTTTATCATCCCTAACACATTTTTTTTTACTTAATAAGTTAAATATGCATGCAACTAGAACGGGTAGTAAGACGACCCAGCAAAAAAAGACAAGACATCCTCAATTATTTTTGTAAGGTGACGTCACACCATCAGGATAAAATGGGGTGTTGGTAGGTTATTCGGGTTATAAGTTTGAAATAAAAATCCCCAGATGGTTTTAACTCTCGAGGGGAAAGGAGGAGGGGGGAGGCGGTTGAAGCACGATCAAAGAGCATGTTTTCTTTCCATATTTTGAGGAGAACGTTTTCTGATGTGAGATTCCTTCTTTTACTAGTTTCAAAGGTTCAGGATCGAATACAAATAAATTCGAGATAAGTATTTTTAGTTCGCAAATCTTTTCAGCAGTAGCTTACAAAAACCAGTAAATAATATATTACACACATTATACTAGTGTCTATTTACAAGCAGGTTTTTACTCTCTCGCTATCTTACAGGTAGAGAAAGTATTTTAATCGTCAAAAAAATTGAGCTTGCGATTTTGATGAATCTCGACGTTTCATGAACCCCCGAATCCAAGAAAGTGATTTTTGAATTTCCATCTGTCTGTCCGTCTATCTGTACCTCCAACTAGAGCCTAAACTATTTTACTGATTGGTCTAAAACCAGGTTTTTCACAGGGTTGCCTTGAGGGGTTTTTGGAATTGGATATATAACCCTAAAATTAAGGGTAGTTTACTGAAGGGCTACAAGATAAAAAGTCGATTTTCTCAAACTCGGCTCTAACGATTTTGATTAAATTTCATTTCTAAAAATTTATAAATATTCCAAACAAAATGGCTTCTCTCAATATCTCAGCAAAATGAATTTAAGAACTATGGTCTGATGCGTAAATTCTCATTTTGTATCATATCTCTGAGACTATTTTAGATATGAAATTACTTATCATTACAAATATGTAGATCTATTTATAATCGAAGCATACTATTATAAAACCAATAACATTCAAGCTATACGCATATATATATATATTTTAACTTTTCGAACACTAAAAGTAAAGTATTGCTACCGTAGAAAAGATGTAGCCTTAAATGTTGATGGATGTCAACGTCTCATGCCCCCCTCTACCCCTCCAACCCTAAAAAGTGGTATTTGCAATGCAATTTGTGTGTCTGTTTAGACTTAAAATTAAGAGTAGTTTAGTAAAGGGTGAAAGGAGAAAAAATAGATTTTCTCAAAATCGGCTCTAACGATTTTTATTAAAATTCGTATTTGGGCGCCCTTCACTTCTGACAAGACATCTTGTGAATGTGGGGAATGCCAGGCCTCCACCGTAGTTCGGATTCCACGTTAAACTGTAGGTCCTTCAGTTCATCTCACAATCACCCTACCATTACACATTAGCGTAAGTGCGTATAACCCGAACGGGTGGTAAGACGTGGTGCAAATAATAATAATAATAATAATAATAATAATAATAACATTTGGGCGTTGATTAAAATAATAAATAAACTGAATATTTTCATTTTCCCGTGAAAATGAATTTAAGGGTAACTTACAGAAGCTGAAATTTACGTATCTCCGCAACTATTTGAGATACTAAATAACTTATCATCGAAAAATTTTAGTACTATTAAAAATAAAAAAACTTTTATATTGAATATATTTTTATAAAACCAAAAGTTTCTTAGATATTGGCAAATATATTAATACAACTTTGTGAGCTTTAGTTGTAAACCTATACTACTTGAGTTTTAACGAAATAATTCTCCAATGCCATAGAGTAATTAAATATAAGTAAGTGTCTCAAAAAGCTCATGTTATTTTTCCTTATACCTCTTAGGAAAAATGTTTGTACAAAAATGATATATTTTCTTCATTTTAGACTAAATGGTCAATGTTTACATTTTTTATTGAATAGAATTTATAAATGAGGAACTTAATAGCAATGCTATGACATGAAGATGTGCAACACCTAATAAAATGTCGAAAATTTTAACGGAAAGTCGAAATTCTAATACGAAGTGTTGGCCCTTGTGGACCCAATATTGAACTTTTTTATCGGTCCAAACATACAATTGAGGACATTAATTCTTTAAAATCAAAATTATAAAATTTAAAACCGTGACTCAAAAAATGTTTTACATAAAGATAATGCAATTTATTCTTGGGTTTGCTAGTGTATATTATTTCGATTCACATATTTTACGAGTTTTGAGAAAATATTTACATTTTTAAACAATAGAGCGAGAAAGTCCGTGTGGAGATCCATACCATTTATTTTTAGTTAATGTTTCTTTAAAAATCAAAATCTATTCTTTAGTTTTTATTGATTTTTTTCCGGTGCTAAAATTATGGCTTAGGGAGGAGGAAGGAGGAAATTTATAACTTACTATTTACCATGCATTTTTAAGAAGAGAGAGAGAGAGAGAATGGAAAACATTCAAAGAAAAAAAAACCTTCAATAAACGTGGCCTCGATTCTAGCCACACATGTTCTCCTATGTCATCCGGCAAAGCATACAACACGAGACCATCATCGTTGTCCGCATGTCCACTCATGTGAGTACTAAGTCTACTTAGCCCATTTATACCCTCCAAGAGTGAGGCGAGCTTAGTTTGTAATAAAATTAAATCACGTTTGTCATATCTATTATTACTATTTTGTCGTTCTGATTAAAACAATAATACAATATAGCCGTTTCATTTATGAACAAATTTCAATCCCTTCAACGGTAGGTTGATTATAACAAGATAGCCCACCCTAAAAAACTTAACTTCAATTATTCGACGCGTGGAAGGTTAGATTTGTTAGGTTGGGCTAGCTTGTAATTAATAACATGTAAATGATTTATAATCTTAACTAAAGTACGTTGACCAGTGTATCACAGGTTTTTTCATATTCAGAAACACAAAGCTGTTTTTTTTTGTTTTTTAAGTTTCGTATTTTAGATTTTCACGCACCTGTATTTGGTTAATCTACATTTGTACCTTTTTTGACTGTTTAGCTCAACCCGAAGTAAGAAAACCTTCTAGATAAATATGAATACACAATTATAAATGTTTGCAGATGCTTGACAAGTGAGTGTGTATATGTGAGCTAATTTTATGAAATCTGCTTTCCAAAGGTGAAATAAAAACTATCCTTATCAAAATAGCATTTAATCATACCTATATCGTCAATGTGGTTTTCCCCGAGCTCCAAGATAACAGTTCTAGTTTATTATACCAACGTAGGAAAGTTACGACTGCACATAGGGGGAAATAATAATACACAAGTAGTTTCCGGATAGTTAAGTTAGTGACGTTGCCTTCAATTAGTTCTCAAGTAGACCGGAAAATATTAGAAACTGTAATATAAAATATTAATAAAAAGGAACTACTTCTCTCCAAAATAACATCCCCTTAACAAATGGCGGAAACGTTATTACAAAAGGGGATTCTCCATGTTTTCTCACACAATAAAGATGGTAGGAAGAAGTCTGAAAAAAACAACACACGAGGCAAGTAATCCTTAATTTCCACACAAATAACACTTCAAGGGGCCCATTTCCCAATGGTTGGTACTCACCCTCAACCCACATCTCCCCGTACTGTGAGATCGATACGAATATTTGTTCACCCCTCCAGGAAATGAAAGGTTAGAGTATCCCCTTCTCTTTTAGGGGAAAATATAATGATAGGAATTCATAATAAGCGCACCAAGTGGCATTTATAGTTTGAAGAGGAGAAGTGAGGGGTAGTTGGGAGGAGGTTCAGCAATAACAATGCTCGTCCCTACCCTCTTTATCCCCTTCTCCTGGCTGTAGAGAGCAGTCCCCTCTTACTCTGGAACAGGAAGTGGTGATTTGTAGCCCCTGGGTCATTGTTACCCCGAGATTGTAGCGAGCACTTTTCCTTCCTATCCCCCTTCCATACCATCACCAGGGCAGTTTAAAGGGGAGGGGGGTGTAATATAACACCACGTGCGTCGCGTGAAGATTATTATACAATATTAACCTTCATACCTTCTTAACGGGGATCCCTATTAATTTCTAGGACGTGCTGTGTACCTGGTCAAACTTGCTCAGAATAAGGGTGGGGTTCAATCTCATTTCATTTTCCAGGGAAATGTCGAGGAATTTTCTCTTAATCACCCCACCACACTTTTCCTCTCCCCGTTATATTATATCGGTAATATTATTGCGTTAGCTTCACCAGTGAGTACGTGGTATAAGACGTCAGTCCTGCAATAGACTGAATTAATGATGGTAGGGAGGATAAGGTTCGCATATTGGCCNGGGGGTCTCCCCATACAATTTTTCTCATTGGATTTTTTCCATCACATCTCCACGCCATTTTGGGTTCGTCTCCTCTAATAACATCATTTATTTGTAGTAGTTCCTACATACGTTCTAACACATGTTGTTAACGGCTGTAAAGGGAAAGGCAGAGGAAAGTATGAACAGGAACGTACACGTATTAGCGCGAATAGGGAATTGTAAAAACAACCGTGAAAAAATCATGTAGGAAGAGCAATATTTAAATGTACCCAACTGAGATTTCCAATTAAAAGCTTTCATCATTGTTATCAAATATAGAGTGAACCAGACACTTTATACCCTATGACCACCAGCGTAGGAGAAAGTTATAAATAAGTATATGTATATATATATATTCTTTAAGTTTTTTTTCGTGCTCCGTGTGTTAGTACCCTCCCGGGCTATGTGTATATTAAGGTAAGGCTGAGGAATGTAGAATTTATGTAAAATATTGCATGCATTTGCTTGGAGGGAGGATGGGAAACCATTACAAAACATCTGCTAAATACACCCCCTCCAGGAATTCAAAGGCTTACCTCCCTGTCACCGGCCCAGCAAACAATAGGAAACAGTACTCGTCCCACAGTTGCGGATATCAGCAACCAAACTATCTTAAACATATTCAGTGTTTTTTCTAAGAAGGGCCGTAATAGTTCATTTTCTTTTAGTTTCTAGATAAAGGTGTCATCTACTTAGAGGGAAATACCCTTACACAGTGGCGTTTAAAAAAAATGTTAATGCGGCCGTTCCAGAGGCTTAAAATCCTTAAAACAATCCTCAATTATATTAGAATGTTTGTTTGCGACCCATCTAAGTGACTTTGATCAAGACTAGATATATGTTTATAACAATTTACTTTTATCTCAGAACCGAACCATTTGATGTTAAACGCCATTTAAAGTGAGCTAATTATACCTCTTCATGATTTCATTTGAACTATAAAACCAAAATGTAAGGTTTGCAGTCTTATAGATACTTATTTTTCATAATGATAGATATCATATAAATGTTGGTGTGAACCATATTTTGAAATAACAAACTACTTTGTCAACAAAGTGAGATTTCTAGACGTCTGCAACGCAAATGTAACTTGGCATATTATTTCATTAATACCTTTTAGAATAGAATGATCGTTCCCAATTTAAGATATGTCAGCCATCACTCTCTTTTTCACAATCATTGCCAAGGAGAATTGCCGATCCTAGAATCAATATATGTCAAGTTGGTAGTTGATTATTTACCTGGCATAAAAACCCAAACTTTGTGAAAGAAAACGAGGATTATAAAGGTTCACCCCATCCACCACATTACGATAGTTTTTTAAGTAAAGCCGTAGCTCTTGACACGATTATTTGGAAAAGAGAAATCGTCCAGCTCTGACCCAGGGGAGATCCACAGGATTGGAATCGATTCCCATGAGGAAAGCTGAAAAGGATGCTTGTGAGTAATCTTATTAACTGGGTTTTTGGCAATAAATTGTTACGGATGTGAATTATTAATTAATCACGCCTATTCACTTTTTGGCAGTCAAACGTAACGAGGGTGCACTAGACACTCCAACTCGAGTTTTGGTAGCTAACCAAGATGGTTGTGACAAAAAAAAACAGATTCTCTTTCTAGCATACACGATGTAAATGCAATAGTTTATTCTTAATATACTAATCACAATACATATCTAAATAAATCTAAATCTAAATTAATCAGGTGCTAAAATATTCATTTCACATGTAATAATAACCTAATCATAAACCGTTGATAGGATACGTAATTACCTGGCGTCCAAATACAAGACAATAGAACATAGCTTCCAAGCAAAAGTATGAGTTTGACACCTTAGCTCAGTCGGTAGCGTGTCTATCTTATAAGCTATGGGTCCCTCGATCGATTCCAGGCATAGCCGAAAATAACTATTATTGGTGAAATGAGAGTTTCCTCTTTCACAGTGATGAATTAACGGCTGAGGGCTGGATGTTGTGTTTGTACTAAATTTAAGTTAGCTTTGAAGCAGTGTGTTGATATATTGAGTTGACTCAAAAAGTGAACATCAAATACCTCAAATAAATGAATATTTTTATTAAAAAAAGACGTAACAGACGCGTATCAAGAACCATCAAGACATGTATTGAACCTGTTAGGATCCTAACACGGGACATATGATGATATATTACACCACGTGAGTTAACACGCGTCTCAGCGCTGTGGTGTGTGGCCGCCTTAATACGAGGTTTTAAAAATAAAACACATGCAACGAAATATATACTTGAGGAGTAATTTATGATGCAATCAAAATGGAATTAGTAACGTACTAGAATGTAGTTGGTTATTTGATACTTGACATTGAAACACGTGTATTTATTATTTGTTGTTTTTGTTTTTCATTCCAAACCGGTTTTAATGTGACGTAGAAACAAAACTTGCAATAAATTGTTTAACGAGACAGCCTGTAACAATAATAAGGCTCTTACATTGTAAAATTCCTCTTGTATGGAAATGATTATTATTTTTCTGTTGCAATACGTTTCACAGGTAAACAATTAACATCATAATTAAGGATGTGGGATAGAGGATGGTGTAGCTTAGAGTAAAAAGGGGATGGGAAAAACACTCTGATATACCACTTTTGGGAAAACCAATCCTTTAATACACCCATCTGAGATTCTAACCTCAACCTTCCCTGTCACAAACAATTCAGTTTATTGTGAGATTGACGCCTTGAGCCACGTAACTATTGAAATGGGTGGGGGAATAAATAATATTCTAGATCCCAAATTGACCACGTCTGTTAAACTTCTGACACGACTATTTCCTTTAAATATCCTCTCACCAATGGTCCCATGATCTAAGACACGTGTCTTCAGAGTGGGTCGTTGTTGAGCTAACAACGTGGTTTTACCCTTCCTTCTCTACGCTATCGCGGGTGCATTTCCAATTAAATATGCTCCTCATTCCTATTCTTTGGATCATACCATTAATTACCTTGGTATTAAAATAACTAATAAACAAACTCATCGTCTCTAGATACTCCCATTCTCGGTAAAGCAATGAGAGCTTTCACAAATTTCATTTCCCAGCGAGATTGGAAATTGAGGGAAGAGGGGTCATATTTCTATTGATCCATTATGGCATAGGGGGAGCAGTGAATTGAAGGGGAGGAAGGGGGGGGAAGCTATCGTCTCCAATGAAATGTAATTATAGGTATCGACTAATCGATACTCGTGTTTTCAAAGGTAATATAGTGGAAAGTATGCAAGGGGTTGCTAACCGCATTCCTAAATAAAATTACCTTGCAATACAGGGCTGTTTATTTATTAATAATTCTTCTCTCAATTTTATTTGAGAGAAAAAAAAATGTGTTGCAATTTTATTTTAACACCAAATACAGGTTGTTTGATAAAGCGACAGATGGAAATTTTGTTCTCTTGAAATAACTCGATTGTTTATGTGTTTTATGGTTGTTTTAAAATCCTTTGCCCCCCTGAGTCCCAGCCTGCGTGCCTGAGGGGCTGGAGTGTCAATATTATAGGTCTGTGAAATATTGGTTTTAAGCTAAGTAATTATGTTAAACTAATGTATTTGCCTATGTTCAACCTGTAGCTTAGCTACTACTCCTGTTGTTAGTGTATGTGAACCCTGGTATTACTATACTAACCAGTTGTACACTTCTGTAGGAAGGGATGCGGAACAGTCAGGGTGAACAGTCCTGGATTGGATTTCAGTAAATACAAAATGTATAGTAAAATACACTAGGTATTTTATGAAAACGAATCTTCATTTTACCTACTGTATTAATCACAAATATCAAATTCAAATATAACTCCCAGAAAACCTGGTTAACATAGGAGGTTTACTTTTCCATTTTGATTCTCAAGTTGCTATACATTAATATTTTATTTGTTATATTGCATTCAGAATTAAATTAAGCCGTAAATTAATGGTAGGGAGACCGATAATTACATCTTTCATATAGTAATTTTGTGTACCCTCCCCTTCCTGCATAGGCAGAAAAATAGCTATAAAACAATATGTAAGTAAAAAAAAACCCAACATAAACTCGAACTCGATATTTTCTCAAATCATCGGGTCTAGAATATCCTTATAGATACGAGGTAATCCATCATTATAGGGTACAATATGAATTAAATACGCTATTTTTCAGGTTCGCTTTAAAATATTATTTTAATTTTGATGTTTAATTTGATTGAAAACTAATTCAATATATATTTAACAAAACAGCAAGCACAGCAGTAAAAGATTACATTGTTTATAAAGTGACCTTGAAATATTATATCCCCCAAATAAGGAAATTATTATAAATACAAAATATTTTATTATTAAAATCAACTATCAACATTTTGTTAGGAATTATATACACACATATATATGTTTATATATTTATTTCTTTTTAGAGTTTCTTACTCAGAGCACTCTTAAATATAATTATACATAATCAAATTTACAATGTAATTATTAATAGTTAATTATTTAAAATGGTCAATTGGCGCCGAAATTTTCAGATAGGTTTTGATATTAAACATGATTCTAAATGGTGAGTTTATAAAAAAAGCTCAGTTACTAAACACGGAAATAGATAAGTAAAGGGCTCGCCACAGTACTGTATGTCTAGTATCTTTCCCTGGTTAGTTACAGAATTGATAGCAGAACTTACAAACAAAATAAATATAGGACGATAGTCTAGTAATAAACACCCAGCCCTAGCACCTAAATAATTATTAAATGAATAGTAGAACTTATAAACTAATCTAATACTGCCCATACATACATCCCCTAGCTACTAGATATTTACTAATTGGGTAGCGGTAAAAATCCGCGTACAAATAATAAATGCTTTCTTTACCAACAAGAACTGAACCAAGGCTTCTTAGACTTAAAGCAAAACCTTATATCCACTAAATAACCTTGAAAAAACAAACTTTAGGTTAGTTCTCTTTCAGGGAAACGCCTTCTTTAAATACAGTTAAAAACAAGCTCTTATTTAGGGATCTAGGAAGGAAAGGATTGAATGTACGGCCCCTTTCAGTGGAGTAATCTTATTTACTGAGAGCCAAGGTAAGATAAGGTGACACGGTCTAGGTTTGTACGGGGGAAGAAAGGGGTGAATTAAGAATAGAGGGCTGGGGCAAGGGGAAAGAGAGTGCAGTTGAAACTTGCGTTCATCAAGACTGAAAGAAAATACTCCGGGTGAGTTGAGGGTGAAGCTGTGGAGTTCTCATCGAAACCATGAAGAAATATTCTCAAAGAAGACACACAACTCACAAGATACAAATTAGCTAGGTACGTGTTTTTTCTATGCTTTGGTTTAAACTACATACAGAAGAATTATTTGTCTTGAAATAAACCTTTGATAGTACGGTAAGGTGAGGGTGGGGTGGGGGAAGGATTAATAATATAACTTTGTCTTATTGCTGATCTGAACTACCTGATACAACTGTTAGCTAGCTGTGTAAACGTCTCTTTCAGCTTTTGGTATTTTATTTAACGAAATGTTTCTGTGCCAATGAGTCATTTCTATATGCTTCTTGACATAATTTGTTACCTATAATTTGTATAAAGAAAGAAAGATTGGCTACTCAGAAGTGATGGTAAATGTTGCCTATTGGTAAAAGACCACTAAACGCAAACAAAACATTTCAATCTAAGTGATAATACCAATAACGTTTCATAAGAAAATATTTAAGCTCAGTTTAAGTCGGAAGATAATAAATATAGCCCATTTAAACATCACTTGATAAACAATAATAAACTAGAAGGGCACTGTCTAGCTACTTAAAGGGAAATATTCTCGCACTACTGCATTTATTATGGATTTGGCAGTTTTGAAATTTTAAAACCAATAAAATAAGCTTTATTCATTTTTAACTATAATGTTTGGACTTTGTTGAAACATGATTCCATTTGCTAAAGTAAGGCTAGAACGCTGGGTTCTATCCATTTACTTTTATCTTGTAACTGAGCATTTGGCATCAAACGTTCTTGAAAATGAACTAATATCACATTTATAATAAGTTTTTATAAATATTTTTTTAATGCAACGCCTTAAATACTATAGAGATTACATTTTTGGATGAACCACATTTTAAAATGGCAAGCAGCTTGTTAATAACGTGATATTTCTGGACGTCTGCAACACGCCTCAGTGCTCTGTTAGGTGGACCACGTCAAACTTTCTTACTAGGTTCCGGTTCGGATGTAATTTGTTATCTATCATATGTTTGAATTGTGATAGTTAAGGTGAGATGGAAGGGAATGTGAGAAAATGCCAGTGTTTTTGCAGTTTCTTATGGCAACAAATTTGTTTTGCCAAAATAATTCAAATATTTCTGTAGTACAAACATGTAATTTAATTTTCTTCACATGTTGACCTCAAAATTTCTTTAATATCTATTAAGGGTATCCTGGAATTTAATGACAACTTTTTCTCTTAATTTAAAAAGTTTCTCATCTAATTCTGCTATGCTCATGATGGGTATTCAGGGACTGTTAATATAAACATGTGAATAAAATTAAACTCTATGTTTGTACTGGAGCATTTTTTTAGACAAAAAAAAAAGTGTTGCCATAAAAACTGCAAAACACTTACCTTTACTAACATTACCTTCCATCCCACCTTAGTGGTGCAGAATAAGGGTTACGTATTAAGCTTATTATGATGTTACCTGCACCGATGGGTGCGGAATAAAGCGTGTCACGTATAAGCTGACTTTCAAGTGATGGAAAGGCTGGAGTTCTAATCCAGGCCGAGTGGTTTTTTATTAAGTAGAGCCTCACTCTCCCTCAAAGACAATTCGAGTACAGCTCCTCTAAATGATAGCTTTCTCTCCCTTACTCCCCTTAGTGTGAAAATTTGGCTAGCCAGGAGGGAAAGTTTTGCGCAGAGCTCAGAAGAAAGGCAACACCATCCTTTGTTTTACCCTAGTGATGAGAGCAACTAGAGACTAGGAAAGTGGAGGCCAAGGGGATGAAGTTTATGAGGAGCATGTAAGCTGTTACGACGAGGAACAAGATGAGGAATCAATTTATACGGGAAGGAGTGGGGGTACAGGGGATACATAAGATAATAGAGGAAGCAAGACTGATATGGCATGGGTATCTAATGAGATTGGAGTATGTAGGAAAAAGACCGCAAAGGAGGCCAAGAAAGAGATGGGAAAAGCAAATAACAGAAAATGTTCAAGTGAGAGGAGAAGAATGGAATAAATTAAAGGAAGAATAATGGTGGAGGTATGGAAGAAGAAGGAGGAATTTTACTAATCTGACTCAGTCACAGGCTGGAAAAAGTTGATTTTGTTGATGCCGATTGCTAAAATAAACCTCCCTGATTCAATCCCCGCCAACACACAAACTGATCTCTAGATTATAATATCCCTATATTAAAATTTAAAAAGCTTTTAAATCTACTTTAATGTTCTCGCACACTAAGCGATACGTTCTGCTGCTGCCACTGTGGACATAGGTCGTCAATTTCAACAGTCGTAAGATATGGTTACATTTCATCAGTGTTGGCTGTTTCAACATAGTTTATGATTGAGCTATAAAAAGTGATTCATGTGTTGGTCTGGCTATGACATCTGTGGAGTGCTCAGTGTTAAGTGAGGTTACGGCCCAATTTTCATCCGACAACTAGAAAGCTAATATATCAACTTTCAGCTATTCACACCTTAGGTCATGTGATCTGCTGCAGCTGTCACTTTTGAAGTATATTATCAATACCTATAAAATAATACTAAGTATTAAAAATTATCGATACTAGCCACAAAGAATATGTTTGTATTTTCTAAAATACTATTATAATGGAAATTGAGCTGTATCTAAGATTGTTATCTTGTGAGTTGTGTCAATATAAGCATGTCTTTAGAAAGTTCAACTTGGGGCTAATACGCCTCAATAAAATAAAGTTGCAGAGTTTGGCAACCCTGTCACTCGTTGTGATCTCCCCCTTATGATGATCGTAATGACGGTGCATGATGGTGCCGCCCTAGTCTTGTCCCAGTCATCATTACCGCCTGCAAGAGGGTGAAGGGGAAGGGGGTGTTGATGAGGATGGCACAACGGGTATTACGGCACCCCTTGCTACCTCCTCTCCCCACCAAATAACGCGCTCGTGTGGCTCATTTAGCTAATGGGCGTCGGTAATGACGGTCTCTTGGTAACGTTCTTACTGGCGTACTTGGGTGGGGGCGGGGCTCATTCATCTTCAGCATCGTCTGAAAGTCCCGGGATCTTACTAGAGAAGACTATTGCTATTTTGTTGCTCACTCCTCCTCCTAGCCCCCATGCACCATGCATTACTACCAGTCCGGTCAATCCACAAATTTAAATCAATTAGATAAGGATAAGGGAGAAAGAGTTTATAAAGGTTGCTACCTCGAATTTGGGTTGTAAATCATTTTAGGTAAAATTACCGTTGAATGTATATACTAAAAGAACACTCCTGAAAAAACAACACATAATTTACATTTAGTTGAAATTTAAAAATTAGTTCCACATCTCACAAGTAGAAAAAACCACTAGTACGATAGTGACATAGGTTAGAGAGTTACAATGGGTTTTTTTCATCCTTTCCTTCAAAGTCTCCTGTTGATTGGAAGAGGAGGGAAGATAAAGGTAAAAGGGGATGTTTTAGTAGTGACAGGCATAGAAACATTTACTAGTGTTGGAGAAACACTAGCAATCCTGGTGAAGAGATATTCGTTTTAATTGAAAACAATCACTAGGCTGGTGACTTCTTAGTTTTTATTGACTTTTGACGGAATTATTAACTATACCCCGCTGGGATTCAAGAGCAGACTTTCCGATCACAGATAAATGCATATTAAACATGAGTAACGCTTTTATACATCCACCACTGATGTTTAAAATTAGGGTCATTTGACAATAGATATTTTATTGCAAAATTTTAAAAAGATGTGTATAATAATAAGCCATGAAATTAGTGTTTTAATGATTTCAAATAATTACAGTTAACGAGCTATAAGGGGTCAAACTTGCTGTATAATGCTTTATCATTTTTAAGCTAAAGTAATTAATACATGGGGCTAAAATCTTGTATAGCTAGAAATGCATAGTGAAATATTTATAAAATGTCAAAGACAATTAATTTTGAATGTAGAAATAGCTTGAAAGTGGTAAAATTACATCATTTTAACCATTATAAGTAATGTTATTTTTATACCTGAATAATTTGATTTTATTTAATTTTGAAGTATACTATGTGGTTATATAGAAAGTTTTTTTTACACAACTCCACTTGTTAATTTTTATTATTATGTCCGAATTAATAATTGCAATAATATATTTGAAGTGTCTATTTCATCAAATTTCTTATTTTGAGTGTACCTATTGTTGAGACAATACCGACTAGCAGAACATAATATGTCCTGTGGGTCCAGATAATCCCATAACTAACTTCACACCTAGGCAAAGAGGACACCGACTTTATTTTCTTGTCGATGTTGCTAGAATGGGTTGAGACATTGCTCCTTGCTATATTTTCCAAGATAACCCCCTATCCTTATCCATGTTCAATTTCCTGCCAAAAAATTATAGACACAAAAATCTTAGTGATTCTTATTGTCAAATGACCTTAATTAGTGTATTCACTCTTTGTATTGTGTATGTACACCTATGTTAGAATATTAACTGTTATATTGATGATTTAGTTTAGTATGGGCTATGAGGTGTTTTTGCCCCCCCACACGCCCAGCCCTCGTTTTACACTTGTTATTCGTCTTTGCCCGATGATAATGGTTTTTATTATAGTATTTTCGTATTCTATTTAATTACATCAATTGTAGATTCAGGGGTGGAGGGGTATCGCAAATTAAAAAATAATAAATATATTGAGATCTATACGTTAGTCTTGTAAAGAGCTGACTCCTATATACTGCATAAAGAACGACTTTCAGGTCTTGCATTACGACTACATCTCCATTATTATGTTCCAGCAGAAGGGAACAATGTTGATAAACGTTTTTCCAACCATGGTAGTCGCAGATTCGAATTTGTTGTTTAAAACGAGAATGTTTGCAGTAACTAGATTACTAAAGTATGATAACCAATTATTCTAAATCAAACACATGAATTTTCTATTAATATTAAAACATTTTAGGCCCATGTACGGTACATACAATATATTGTAATTGTGTTTTTTTAATTACAAATACACTGAAAAATTGTGTTATTTCTTACATGTCATTCCTTTTTTACTATCACAATTATTTAAAAATATTTTTATAAACAATTATCTTATTATTATTAAAATGATGTTTATTAAATAAAATATTAGATCTATACTTGAAGTATCCTGAACACCATTCCTTGCACCCCAGTTCCCCCCACCCGACAACAACTCCTAGATCCGCCCTTGAATTACATCCACAGACGAGAACCCCTTGGAGCTGATGTGGGGGATTGTAAGCCTGTCAGTGCATGTTGCTGTACTCTGTATAGTATGTGATTCTAATTAAATTAAAGTTACTTGTAAATAAATGGCAAGTAGTTTAAAGATTTTGAATATATAAATAAACCATTGCATTCCAAAAATAAACACTATATTTTTCTGCTAAATAATTACTTTTTCATAAAGTTTTTCCCAACTTTTATATCACCGCACTTTAAAAAGAGGATATAATAGTAAGAAAGTTGTGTCAAAGTGGAAGCTGTAGTCTGGAGAAATATCATCCTTCCATTCCTTGAGATGCGAGCGTAGTTTGGACCTGAGGGTTTGATGGTCGGGGAAGGTTTACTCTGCTGGTTCTAATATAGAGGGTGGGGGAGTTCCCCCTTCCTTTTCAGCCCCTGACGCCAGCCCGGACTAAACAAGCCATCAATCAAACGAACCAGTTCTGAAGTCTTCCAATAACCGAGAGCAACCCTTTGCGAACAGATCCAGCCAGCGGAAATAGCTTTTACCTAATGCCTCATATACACGCGCGCGATGTTTTCGAAAATTAATTCAGTAAGAAAACTTTTCCTCAAGTAATGATGCGCGCTATCACGAAATAACCAACGATGTGGCTACTACAATACATACAACGCTCATTCACACAGTCGTTATTTTCATTCTTATGTAGAGGATAGTAAATGTTACAAGCAATTCCTTTCAGAAAACCGTTAACGTGACTAAAAGCTAAATTTTAATATATATTTTAAAACAAATTGATGTATTTTTTAAATTGTGAACACATTTATAAAATACATTAACTTATTTCAAAACAAAGATATTTCGATCTACTTGTGTTTAAAACTCATAAAACCACTCTTCAAGTTATTAATATACGACTACTTGTATCCTATCTGCGCATGCGTCTACACTTTAACATCGCTGAAAACTATGACCTAAGCTAATATTAAACTACCAATAAAAACTTTTCTATGATAACTACTTGTTTTGCTTGTAATTATTATTATTATTATTATTTCTATTATTATTATTATTATTAGCACCGCGTCTTACTAACCGTTCGGGTTAAATGCACTTACGCTAATGTGTAATGGTAGGGTGATTGTGAGATGAAACGGAGGACCTACAGTTTAACGTGGAATCCGAACCACGGTGGAGGCCTGGCATTTCCCACATACACAAGATGTCTTGTCAGAGGTGAAGGAAGGGTTTGGTAATCAGATAAATCTATGCCGGGACCGAGGATTGAACCCCGGCCGCCAGCACAGAAGTCTGACACCTTACCCCTAGACCGCCAGGTCACCTATTGCTTATAATCGCTGTGATATTTGATCGTACACGTGATACTAGTTGACTTGCATTTAATTAAGTAAGAAAATACAGCCCATATGTACGGGTATTACCTCGCCCTAGGACTTAAGGGCTTGCAGCAAAGGCTATCTCTAGATTAAAAAAAAAAGTTTGATGGCAAAAACTAACTAAAATACAAAATAGTTTCAAGTCTTAAAAATTAGTTTAAAAATTTGCAAACTTATTTTTCGTCTACTAGAACCTTATGATCTCTCTGGGATATCCAAATATTTACATTAAAGGGGAGGGTAAAAGGAAGGTAGAAATTATAAAAAATGTCCCTGTACTTAGTTAGAGGAAGAATGAGAAACCTCTAAGGAAGAAACCACGCTCAGAACATTAGATCGGGATACGAATCCAAAGCTCCCCATAATCGTCAAGCTAGTGCAGACGAGCTTGACGCTTAGTTTGCGTGACCACCAATAGAAGATTTAAAAAAGTTATACCTTTGTTGATCCCACTATAATGCAAAACCCTGAGGTTGGTTAGTGATGGGCGGGATAGGCAGAAAGGAGGGGGGTGAGAGGATATAACCTAATGAACTCAGGGTAGTGGGGGGCAGAGGGTTCAAGAGGGGAGGGAAGTTCGGCACATCATCCAATTTTGTGGATTTTCCGGTTGGTTTGTTTAGAAAATTTTGCGAGCTTCGCAAAGTTTATGTCACGTGAAAGGTAAAGAAGGAGAGCATTGCTAAAGGGTGATAAACCCGTACAAATGCCAGAGATGAGTCAGTAAGAGGGAACGAGAAAAATGTCAGTAGAAGATTTTTCTGTGGTAATTACCAAAGGAAGCTCCTGAGGATAAAAAAATAGATATTATGGAACTACGTGGTAGCTGTGGGGGATTAAATTTATTTAAGGATCTAAGAAAGGTCTTGGGGTCCTAGGGGAATGAAAAAATTCCCAGTTTTTTTGTAATTCCTTGGACTGATGACTTTCAAACAAGAATTGGGATTATATTATTTCCAAGTTGGGGATGTAGAGAACGAGATAAAAAGGGCAGTATTTTTGCATATCTATAGCAAAACATTTTCTGGCCAAAATAATTAAAGTATTGATTCAGTACAAACATAGAGATTAATTTTCTTCGAATTATGATATTACCCGTTGTTAAATACCTGTTATGAGCATAATGGCATTAGATGAAAAACTCTTTAAATAAAAGAAAAAGTTGTTCTTACATTCCAAGACACCCTTGTATCATATTTAAGGACTTTTGATATCACCATGTAAAGAAAATTTGACTTTATGCTAGTATTGAAGCAATATTTGATTTATTTTGACCAATACAATGTTTTACTGCAAAAACACTTAACTTTTCTCGCGTTACCTACATCCCCACCTTAAAAGTGATAATAATATTAATTACCTCGCAGCCTATTTGTTAATTAGTGCAGGTAGTTATAGTCATTTATGCTTCAAATTTTTTGGCCAGTTTAGTGGCGTGTTACACTTTTGTATTATTTCTACATTATATTTCTTACTTGACCCCCATCGGTGGGCACGTGGACAAAGTCGTCAACCTCGTTTGGTCTGGTTTGGCGATGACAGGGGGCTTAGGTTTTAAATTCAGGTCTGGTGTACCGAGGGTGTTTTTCCCTAAATGGTTTTACACTCTCCCTCAAAACAAATATGAGCCCAATTATTATCCATTTTCCCCTTCTCCTCTTTAACCAATTAGTATAAATATGCAGATTCCCCGAAGAGGGAATAAGACGTCGTGTACAGAAATCAAATTTTACTTTTCCTTCTATTAATCCTGTTTATTTTAAAAAAATATCTAAGTCGATCATCCAAGTCATACAAGTGCCTATTGTTGCTAATAACTCTTTTCTCGTGTTCTCTTAGAATATACACCGATAGTCCTCGACCCAATTCTTAAAATAATTTGGACATTATTTAAAATCCAACTCCAGGGTAGAAAATTAAATCATAAGAAAATGCACCACCAATCGACTGGAAAAGAGGATAGTCAAACTGTACTTAGAACCATAACGTGCCCCCCCCCCCACCTCCCTTTCAAACTCTTCTTTCAATTTCAAGCCTCAGATCATGGAATCACTTGTGCCAGAAAGTCTGTTCTAAGTTAGAATAAGTCAGGTTTTTTTCCATAAAGGGTGAGATGACGACCCCAATGATAAAACTCGCGGTTGAATGCGTTGTAAGATGCAATTTTTTTTAGAAAATAGTGATTCTAAGTTCCAGTCTGAAACGAGGGACTCGAGTCTGTTTGGTCCAGAACCAGGAGACGAGAATGCTGGAACTAGGGAAATCTCATTGCATCTCACGTCTAAGTTCTGGAACGAGGAAAACGGGGGTTGGTAGGGGGGGGGGGGTCAGTCAATTACAGGGGCCTTTCAGCTACAGGTCAACACTGAACTTCCCGACTCCATGCAACACGGACGTAAGCATGGAATACAGCACCATGGTTTATCCAATCCTCCTCACACTCGAGTTTGGGTGCATTTATTCTAAAATTTCCTCCCCATGGATTAAATAGTTCAATAAAATTTGAATTAAAATGTATGCACTTTTATTTTTTTGTAACGTGTCCTACTTCCCCTCCTAGTCTTTTTGTATTCAATTATATTAATGAGAGAAATAATTTTAAGAAATCACACATCAAGAATAATTTGGATGGAGGGATAGGTGAAAACCATTTAGGTAAAAATAAAATAAGTACACTAAGTCGAGAGTTGAACCCCAACCTCCTCATCACTCAGTAAACTAGATTAACTGAGCTTTACCTTTAGTCCGCATGACCCCCACCCTCCCAAAAAAGGAACAGAAAAAAAATCATCTATTGGAGGTTGGCCAGCCTGCGAAGCCAAAAACCTTGACGCCCTTTACCACCTGTCAAAACTGTGGATGGATATCCCACCCCCGCAAAATCTGCCCCTTAAAATACCTTTGAATCGGTTATGTAAGTAGAAATCCATCCGAGACCTTTTTCCCTTCCCTTTCTGTAACACCCGTGCTTTCTGGTAGAAAACTAAGCTGCGCCTGAACTTACAGGTAATAAATATCGTATCGCACATGCCTAGATAGCCTGACCAGATATATTCGACACAAATCACTTTATAAAGAAGCCAATATACTACTGCCTGTTTGCTTCAATAATTTGGCAACACTGTTTTTAGCCTGCTTGTTTTTCTTTATCTTTAATCCTGTTGCTTATTTCCTCCGCTATAATTAAAAATGAAAAATGAAACAATTGCAGCCATTGTGACAGGGTGATATAGTGGCAAACGTCTCCCTTCATTTTTCATTAATTTTTTGGTGTTGAGTGAAGGGACATTATTGATAAAATGTTTCCTGGACAGCGTGATAACTCAGCTCAGTCGGGGGGGTGGGGGGTGGGGGAGGGTCTTTTAGAACGAGTGAGACTTCTTGATATCAACCTCAGAAGTTTATCAAACCAGAGAGTCTTTCGGTTTGTTGTGTGAATCTGCTACGTGAGCTACAAACGGTCCTAACCAAATACAGTAATACGTGATTCTTTTTCTCTCTCTTAAATGTGGAATTTTCACATGATGGAAGGTATCTAACAATTTTAAAAACTCTTATTGAAAGTGGGTATCTGACGTGCAATTTCTGAAAATATTGATTCAATCAGAATATGATATACAAACTAATATAAAATTAGAAAGTTACAACACCCACGTACCGCACCCTGGCAATTCACCAATAATATATTTTTAGTCAGGCCAAGAATCGAACCACAACTCAGAAGGTAGTTAGTTGGCTACCAACTGAGCTAAGATGCCAGACCACAAATGTTACTAAACTATTATCATGTAGTCATATGTAAATTATTATTTTCACCTTGTCTTAGTACCCGCTCGAGTTTTAAGCATACATTAATAACACTAATGGATTAGGGATAAGGAAGGTAGAATTTGTAGGGGAAATATACCCGCATTTGCGTGGAGGGAATGTGAAAAGCTGTTAATAAATGCCACCCTAATTACATATGAATGGAATTTGAACCCCGATCCTTCCTCTCATTGGTTTCCAGTATTCCAGTATAACAAGATAGTGGCGCATTAGACCATGCAACCTGCAATCTGGGTGATATGTCAAATAGTATCAATGGCGAGAAAATAATAAAAATACTCAGTAAAACCCAAAGTTCACACCTCTTTTGTTACCCTTTCAGAAAATATAAGTTGCTTTGTGGTTTGCAATATAGATTTGAGCAATGGAGTTCATTTTACTGACGTATAATGGAAAGAATAGAGTAAAAACAGAACACAACTAGAAGAACTATGCTGAAACGTAGTGCAAGGATTGTATAATATAGTTTAAGAAACTCAAAATCGAAAACAAATATTTAAAATCTGTATATTTTATAAACCCAACCTATTCCAGAGATTCTAATATAGAACCATAAGGTTTATTTTATACTGAACTGACTATAATTCGGAGGACGTTTGTAGCGTCATTAAGGCCATTCTTATTCTAGAAGGCTTACGGTCTGTGCGGCAGTACTTTCCTAGATCTAGAGAAGCAAACAGCCCATCTACATTCGGGAGAAGGAGAAGGAGTTTATACCCTCGAGGGGTCTACCCAAGACCGGAATCATTTGGGAAAATATCTCGAGCTTCCAAAAGCCCCACCATGTTCTTCCATCTCTTACATTGGTATTCTGGACCAGTAATGGTATTAAGAGTGTCAGTGTGGTCAGATAATCATCATACGTTCCTTTCACTCTAAGCTGACTAAATATGATAGTTTAATATTTATTGCTTTATCTTTTTAAAACAATGGATGAACGTAACTTCCCTTCTCTCACTCACTCACTCACGCACGCATGTACCCCTGACAAGATTTCTGATTTCATCTCAGATCATTTTCAAGTTATCCCCCCTTCCTTCTTGAGTACTATTTCTTAGATCTTTATTTATATATAATAATAAAAGGAAGTGTTTGTATGTGTGTTTGTTTGTTTGTGTGCGATGCCCAACCAAATCTACGGCTCGCAGAGATCTGAAATTTTTAACATAGGTGGATGGAAGGGGGTCTAAATGCACCTCAAAGACGGATTTTTAAATTCTTAATTAACTTTTTAATTAGGCTATTTCATACAAATGTTTGAAGAAAATATTGTTAACCTGGTTTAGAATTACGTTTCAGAAATGACTGTGATAAAAAAATATGCCACATTCTATTATTCTCGGGAAAAAGAAGTGTATGAAATAGACCGTAATTCTAAACCATTTTTGTGTGTGGGGGGGCGGGGAGGGGGGTTTGCAGGGCCTTATATAATTCTTGTACCACAGTGGGTCACGGGCAACGCCATGTGGGATTTCTAGTATAGAATAATTTGAAAATGATCTGAATTAAAATCAGAGCTCTTGTCAGGTGTACAGTACATGTATATGTATGTATGTATGTATGTATGTATGTATGTATGTATGTATGTATGTATGTATGAATGCATGTATGTATGTATGTATGTATGTATGTATGTATGTATGTATGTATGTATGTATGTATGTAATGTATGTATGTACGTACGTATATATGTACGTATGTATGTATGTATGTATGTATGTATGTATGTATGTATGTATGTATGCATGTATGTATATACATATAAATATGGGAGAAACCTTAATTATATATATATATATAGTACACACAAAGGAAGTTGGAATAATTTGAAAATGATCTAGAATGAAAATCAGAACTCTGGTCAGGGTTACATCATAGATATAAAGGGAAAACCTATGTTTCACCAAAGGTAAATGTTTTGGTCATACCAAGAATTGAACCCGAGACTCTTATCTCACTAGGCAGACACGATTCTGGTATATATATATATATATATATATAGTATATGCGAACATTTACTATTGACGAAATGTATGTTACCTCTTTGAAAGTGATGAATTAACGGTAGAGGACTGGGTGTTGTGTTTCTTATAAGTTATGGATTAAATCTCTAAGGGGTGACCTGGCGGTTTAGGGGTAAGGTTTCAGACTTCCCTGCTGGCGTCCGGGGCTCAATCTTCGGTCCCGGCACAGATTTATCTGCTTACCAAACCGTTCTTTCCCCTCTGACAAGAAGTGTATTAATCACAGCTTGTGAATGTGTGGAATATCATACATCCACCGCGGTTCGGATTCCACGTTAAACTGTAGGTCCTTAATTTCATCTCACAATCACCCTACCATTACACATTAGCGCAAGTGCGTATAACCACGAACGGGTAGTAAGACGCGGTGCTAATAGTATTAATAAAAATAATAAATCTCTAAGCTGTTATTTTTGTTAGTTACTGTTATAGTTGCATCTGAATATCATATTCTATAAATTGAAAAATTACACCTGGACATCTGGTTCGATTCCCGTGTCCAGGTGTTATTTTTTAATCTAAATAATCTATTATAAGTTATTTTATGAGCAGTGTGCTAATATAATCAATAGGTTCAGAAAGTTTAGGCTAAATAACGTCAGTATGAATACTAATGTATATATATATATATATATATATATATGTCTCTATACCTAAGTAGGTCTAGGGGTAAGGTGTCAGACTTCTGTGCTGGCGGCCGGGGTTCAATCCTCGGTCCCAGCACAGATTTATCTGATTACCAAGCCCTTCCTTCACCTCTGACAAGACATCTTGTGAATGTGAGGAGTGCCAGGTCTCCACCGTGGTTCGGATTCCACGTTAAACTGTAGGTCCTTCATTTCATCTCACATTCACCTTACCATTACACATTAGTGTAAGTGCGTATAACCCGAACGGGTAGTAAGACGCGGTGCTAATAATAATAATAAAAATATACCTAAGTACATCTGGTAAGGATTCAAACCCAAAATTACATATAACTTGATAGATATACTATAAAAGACTGACACCTCTTTCCACAGACCTACACATCCTATGTATTGTTTTAAATCTAGATTTATCATTGCAATTAAAAGCTCTTTCTTTTAAACTCAATATTATTTCGCGAGTCTTTCAAATTTATTTTATTCGATACAAATTAATACACGTTATGAACATAACCGACCTTTATTTATTTAATTTTGGTGAACTCAATGTTTATTTTGTTGTATTCTAAGTCACCGCTATTTTTCCCCTGCCATAATAGGCAACATGTCATGTGTCACTAAGCAATTCCACTTAATACTATTCAAAAAACTCGCAAGTTGATTCACGTTTTTAGCTCAAATATGTAAAATAAAGTAAGCTTCACTCGTGTGGATTTCTATGTATATATAGATGTTTTGGAAAAAAATTTACTTCTAATATTAATATATTATATAGCTTTATGTAGCTAGGCCAGTGATATGATAAAAAATAAATACATTTTGCAACATAAAAGCAAGCCTCTAACTAAAAACAATATATAACCTTTTACTTAATTTACAAAAAAAAAAGTATAGGAAAAATAAAGCCCATTTATTTTAAGTTGATGAGAATTTTATTCGGGCTTCACTCTTTATGGAAGTAACCAAATCATTACTGAAGTAGAATATAAACTTTTTTCTTTCGTGTTTCTTTAACTCCCTTTATTTTCTTCTTTACCTCTTATTTTATTTTATTATTTCCTTTGTCCGATGAAGAAAAATCCCTCTTTTTGTTAAATAACTTGAAAAACAGAAACACTTTAAGTAAAAAAAAAAAAAGTTGGTCTGATGGTAACAAAGTGGTTTGGTTTCGAAAGGGAATTTCTTTTTGTCATGCGCTCGGTCTTACTGGCTATGAGGGGGAGGGAAAAGTTGGGTGGGGTTAACAGATCCCCCTCTCCCTCTTGCCAAGCACGCAGAGACAGGGATATAGTTTCCTTTATCAGCATGAACACATTGCCAATATTTCTATTTCTCATCGTGTGAGACGACATAATGATCATCATCATTGTTATAAAGAAACCGCACTGGTGGACACATGGGCTAAGGCATCAAACTCATATGATATGGTTTCATGGGGAAGGAGAGGTCACAGCTCGAGTCTCGGCTGGGTGTACTGAGTGTGGTTTTACTACATGTTTCCCCTTGCTCTCTCTCGACGCAAATACGAGCACATTTACTATAAGTACTAACCTACCTATCCTCACCTCTAAAACGCAATGGAATGTGGGTTTTTCGTGCTCCACGTCTTAATTTACGACCTTAGAATGACACTAATGAAGTTGAGGACAGGAAGATATAATCTAGAGTAAGTGTATCCACATTTTCTTGGAGGAAAAGGGTGAAAATATTTGAGTAAAAAAGTAAGTACACCTAGCTGGAATTGGGACACTTACCTCTATATCACTGGTGAACCAGACAAGACGAGACAAACGCCTTTGTCCACATACTCTTTCTTTGTACCTTAGTTCAGTTGGTAGAGCGTTTGCCTACCGATCTAAGGGTTCTTGGCTCGGTTCCTTGGCATAGAGTAAGCATTTATCTTTAGTGAAATTGGGGATTTCCCTTTCACAGTGATGAATTGATGGCCGGAAAGGGTTGTCATTGCATGGGCGTGGGCGATCCACTAGTAATTAGTCCTCTTTAATCAATTGACTCTAATGAGGACATGGTCACAGATAAATGTTGATTTCATTCTTTACAGAATGAGATTTTATGAATGTGCAGTCTACATTTACAATGGCATAAAAGAAGCTATAAATTACTTATAGATAATTAAATGTTCGAATTTTTTTTAAACCAGTTTTTTATAGGAAGCCATCTTTTGCCCACCAATATTGATTGAAAGTCACTAAGATATAGCATTCTAGAAATATTTATAGTTTGATTTATTAATTTAAAACATTATCAAAAGCTTCCAATAATACTTTCTTATAGATTACTGTGTAGTAATTTATGTTTACATTATTAATTAAGTAGTAAACACAATTGCAATTCTTTGTCGACGTTATGGGAACATGAGTTTCCACTTTTCAAATACCGAACTCTCTATTAAACTCAAATTATTGTACCATAGATTAATAGTCACAATCGTGACAAGAATAAAAAAAAGCTGACAACTTAATGAATTTCGATAGGTGAATATTACAATATTTTAGTTACCAGTAGCCAGAATATAACCAAGGTCTTTCAATTCGACAACCATTATCCCTCAGTCACCTGGGAAAGTCTGTAAACTCTAGTTATCATATCACTTGTGTCGCTCTTGCTCTAAGGGAGTAAAAATGAGGGGGAGTCAGTGGTACCACGACTAAATTTACAAATTTCAATGACCATTAAAATTAAAAATAAAACCATCCTGTGGAAATGCATACATAGCATTCCGTAATTACAATAATGGCAAAGCAAACTCTACCCCCAAAACATAAAAATAACAATAAACTTGCAGTTAAAACGGTAAAATTATACCCTCACCACTTCAACTCTCCCCCTCTCAAACTCCGGTTGCAATGGCTCGTTGCTGTGATCAACAAAATGTAATGAGTTTGTGTTTTAATTACTATTAGTCAAGGCCACTCGACTGTAGCAAGTTTGCGCATGCGTTGCATTGTGAATATATAAAGTTGTTTTTTATTTTATCCCTTTATATGGTATTTAAAGTATAGCTTCCAAATAAAAAACATAAAAATATTCACATGTCAAAATACAATTTGTAAAACTAGTCTATTTTTATATTCCCCAATGAAACCATTTTTCTTTTTATTCTAAAGTAAAACATTTTAAAGTTTACACCCGTCATCAAACAATTTTACAAATTAACAGTAAATTAAAATATAAATACAGATTTAAATACCAAACTATTAGTGTTTAGCCAGACTGACAAGCGCGCGAGCGAGCGACTGAGCGACTGCGTGGCCAAACTGGCGAGCGAGCGAGTGCGTGATTAGCAGATCGCTTTCTATAATTGTTGACGATAAGGCAAAGGTTCGACCTTTGGTTCGGTGAACTGAGGGTGGTTTTTGACAAGTGATTTATTGTTGTGGTTTTCCCATCCTCTCTCCGTACTAATGGTGATTCTTATTTGCAAAGGCCTACTTTGATTATAATATTGGAGGTATTCTAACATATCACTTATATGTAGGTATGGTTTATCTTACCAATTAAATTAGGCCATTAGTAGCAAGTATTCTAAGCCTATCAATAACTATAAATAAAAAGTCAAATATCATGTCAAATTGAGAAGTTTTCATAACACTCAATGAACCAACACACAATAATATTGCCCAGCGCCTGTAAACTAGACTGTTCCGACTCGAGCGCGTGCGCTTGAAAATTAGAACCAGTTCTATCTTCAAGCACGCGCGCTCCAGTCTGGCCACCTCTCATTAAAACCAATGTGTTCTATTTTAAATTTCAGTCACTCGCTCGCTCGCCCAGTCTGGCCGTACCCTTACAATTTGAACATCGTGCATGTAACATTTTTAAAAACAGCAAATACACTTGAATTGAAATATATTTGTCTAAGATTTACTTTCTGTCCAGCCTATCCACGTGTTTACGATAATGGAGTAGGGAGGAGGAAGGTAGAATTGAAAGAAAGTGTATCAGCAGTTACGTGGAGGGGGGTAGAAATACCAATATAGGAAAAACCACCCTCAATATACTCCATCAGTGGCAAGCCTATACCAGACGAGGCTTACGTACTGACCCGCTTGTGCACCTAAGCAAGGGATCTTATTCAAAAGCAAATTTTTAAATTATATGTTTTCACTAAAATGTAATTTAGACCTTACTTGTTCTAGTTTTCCGGCAATGGGGAGGTCGGAGCAACCTGGCCGGGTGTAATTTGGTTGTTTTTTCTGAATGGTTTACCCACTCTCACTCCCAAGCAAATACCTGGTATATACTTCCTTTTAAATCTACCTTATTCATCCCTACTAGATTTGGTGTAAGTATGGTGAGAGCCCGGTCGGGTAGTACGATGGCGATGACGTGACCTTGAATACAAAGAGTTAAGGAATAAAATTCCCTAAGAGGCTATGAAGGTTTTAGTTAAAATATTCAGATCCAACTCAAATAGGGGGTGGGGTGAGGGTTTCAGAGTGAGAGGGTAGAGGTGGGTAGGAAAGGGGACTAGTTGATGCATAATAGAGTTCGCCGCTCATCCGCGCACTCGCTTTGCTGAAGCGTTTTTCGATACGAGAGGGTTTGTAGGTGAATGGAGGGGGGAGAGGAAGGAGGTTGCACTATACAAGTCTCTCTACGTCATGTGCACGCTTCCACTTGGCTCAACCTCCACTACAGTACTCTTCTACCCTCGCTCGTGTAGCTGAGTGGTCAGGGAGGCCGACTACGATTCGAGAACAGCTCGTGTAGCTGAGTGGCCAGGGAGACCGACTACGATTCGAGAACAGCTCGTGTAGCTGAGTGGCCAGGGAGACCGACTACGACTCGAGAACAGCTCGTGTAGCTGAGTGGTCAGGGAGGCCGACTACGACTAGAGAACAGCTCGTGTATCTGAGTGGTCAGGGAGGCCGACTACGACTCGAGAACAGCTCGTGTAGCTGAGTGGTCAGGGAGGCCGACTACGACTCGAGAACAGC
>CABEEJ010001827.1:0-69296 GCA_901482245.1 Timema douglasi
CCCATTAGGCCCTTATAACTTTTGTAACACATATAAATAATTACTCTGTAGTTTTGTCTCATATAGACTGATCTATCAATTTTGTGATAGATATCATGTTTCCTTTTTGGTTAAATACTTGCTCAACTTAAATTTGTAAAGTTGTTTACTTCGAGTATTATTTCCAACAGAACTCATTATGATATAATGAGACCATTTGTTGTCATCTGCGCTTCTGTCATTTATTGAATAAAACTTCTCTTTGTTGAATTTACGTATTTTTACAGATTCCATTTTTTTAATATCTATTCTATGTAGTTTATATCCTCTCCCTTTATTACCTTATAATGGTCGGGGTAATAACGAGTAATAGAGAGGGTGTAACATTATATTCTTATATTTGTCTGTGTGTACTTGAACTTTAGAGTAGATTGATGACACATTTACAAAACTTCATTTAGCTATAACCAAATATATATTAGTACCCATCCTTCTATTTTGAAAAATTATATTTTATTTTATATTTAATAGAATATACCTGGTAAGGATAATTGATAAGAAAAGCATAATTTTTTCCTAGAAATATTATGTAAAACAAACTATATTAAAAACTCAATCCCTAGTACACCCAAATGGTATTAGAACCTTGAAGACCCGACCTTCCGGATGAGATCCAATCATGCCATTTGGATACATTGACGATCCTCTCTTATTAATCTCTAAGTTCAGATTCTAGGTCTAGTCTTTATTTAGAAACTGATAGAAGTGATGAGTACCGCATCTTGACGTGACAAGTATTTAAATAAATTACAGACCAGAACTACGTTGCACTGATCCACACACAAACACACACACATTTAGACCAGACTTGTGCCAAACCTGTGAGTCCATTTTGCTCGGCCCAAACCTCTAGTGATGAAAAAAAAAAAGGCCACGGCATTGCCTGATGACGTCACAATTACACAAAAACTCGTGAACGCAAGGGACACGCGGCACATGAATCCTCGTCGGGGGAAATTAATCAGGGACACGGTGGAACATATGCTTTCGTTGATAAGGGAAATAGCCCGACAGCGGTTTTTTTACCGACCATTTTTTTATCACAGTTTCAGAGTGGACTAATTTACCGTACTTTTCCTTAATGTATAGTTGGTTGTTTTTTTGTAATTCATGCAGTTACATGGATGTTAGCACCATAAATATCCATAATCTTTTTATTTTTTTTTAAATATTATAACGATTTCTGATAATAAACGCAAATAATAATTAATTTTAATTTGGATTTGAGTTTACTAGACAGTTAAGTCATGGAAAGGTCATTAAATTGTGTAGTGTACCATGAAAGCCATGAATTTGGATTTAAATGAATACATTCCCAAATTTAAAATGTAAATAAACGAAAGGTAAGAACGTTGGTAGATAAATACTGAAGAATCTATGTTAAACATAGGTGTATTGAATAATATATATTAAAAACTAATAAAAACGCATTAAATAGTTTATTAATAATTGCAGTTTAGGTTCACAGATTAATATCAGGGTTCCTTAAATGTTCCTTGGTATCGCTTACAGTAATAATTATGGTTCCGCTTTCTGGAGGGGAGTATCTAAAGTCAAATTTTGATAGGAAGACTTTTTCTTATCTGACAGTTAGAAAAAGTGAGCTGATATGCTTTTCTTTATTCATACGTCAAGTGATGTTAAATTCACCTTTAACTTTTGATGTATGTTATCAATACCTATAACATTATCATCATCATCATCATCTTTATCATGATGTCCCAGACCCAGTTTCCCGGCTGTAGTTATGGGAATGCTTTCCATTTTAGCTTGTCTTTGTACAGTTCAATCTCATAAATAGTACACCAATATTGTCCTCGTTATTTCACATCTTTCTTCACTTGTTCTATCCTTCGCATCCCTCGCATCTTCCAACTGGTTTCGTCCCATTTACTTACATTTCAGGGTATTGTTTTTCCTTCATTCTCTTGTTCATTCGTTGTAGATGTACATACCACTTTAGTCGAGCTCTACTTATAGTTTCTAGTCCACTCCTAATGGCTCCGTTATCCTTCACACACTGTATCCTGTCTATTTTATCTCTTCTTCAAATTTATATTATGAACTTCAAATCAGATACCTGTAATAGATCGTTGACCTATAAATTAACAACTAGACAAAAGTAAAAAATCACCAATGTTAACAGTAAGAAATATATTCTTATACTTTCTAAAGAGGTAAAGAAGAAAAGGACAGTTTAAAATGAAGTGCACCCTCATGAGGATTGAGAAGGGATGGTAAAGCAAAAGTGATTGTCCACTTGAAGAAAACGACTTACATCGCACCCGTCCAGGATTCGAACCTCAACTTACCGGTCACGAGTCGCGTCAAAGATCACGTTACCCCACATTATGGGCCACAAAATTACTCTGCGAGTACTCATCATGTCATACCCTTGTTTAAGGCCTCATTGGCTCATCTGGTTTTATGATTACAGGAAGGTTGGGGCTTAAATCATACCATAACCAGTTAGACTGATAATGTTTTATAAAAAATGTTTCTATTTCTCTCTCTACTTTATTTTGGTCACAGTTTTTTCTAAATTATATACATTTATCGTCCTTATTCCATAAGCGTAGTTAAATTAATGTAGTGCGTTAGCGTGGCAATAAGTTATGCAAAATAAAAACCACCTTGTGGTCGAAATTTTAACTAACATTTATATAATAATTTATTTAATAGAAACCAAACCATGTCAAGAGAAATTTACACTTAAAACAAAGAATCGAACTATTATTTTACGACCTAATAGAACTATTTTTTTCCGACTCTATAATATTTAGTACGAGTATATATTGACTTGGTTGATTCTAGACTTGCACTCTTCAATTATTTCATGAACTTCTTCCAGGTGTTCCAAGGTAGCGAACAATACAAGTTGTATGTCTACAGGACGGATGTATAAAATATATGATTCTAATTAATGTTTTATGTTTAGTTTTTCCTAGACAATTACAGACTACCCTTGTTAAAAAATTAAGGGATAGCGTATCTCTAGTGAAAGGTTTTGTTTCAGGAAAAAGTTTATTTTTAATTCTCCTTCTTTTATTTAAAATATACTCCCTTTTTCTCTATCCGTATTTCTCTCTACACACCGCTTGAATATCCTGGATTCAATCCAAGTCCAAAACTTTTCGTGTAATTCATCGCGCGATTATGGTATTGCGTACTCATTAAATGTGAAATACGGTGGAACCCTTAATTCATCTCATTAAAACTTGAGATAATTTTCGTTACTATGACGAAGAGGTTGTTATTTACTGGAGTGGTAGATATTGTTGGCTACCTTTATGAATACGTTTTAATTTTTGTTTCTTGGAGGAGCGTTATGAAGAAAATATAACTTATAACATGAACATTTTGAATGAGAGAGATTGATGTTTAAGTGTGAGGAATTTCTTAACTATTTAATTTAAAAAATCAATTGAACTAAAAGGTTACAAAAATCACCAACCAGCTCGCACCAGTCAACTAGCTATCTACTAACTACCGAAATAATACGTCCATTCATTTGGTTTGTTTTGCTGGTGGCGGGGTGATAAGAGTTCAATTTCTTGTTTGGTGTGGCAAGTTTTTTTTATTCTAGTTCTATTCCTTCCCACAAATGCATGTAAATTCCATCCTAATTCTATTTTACCCATCCCTATTTCATTAGTTTAGTCCAGACGTAAACAGAGTACAGGAGGAACACATTCTCTTAATAATTTCTTATCTAGAACATTTTAAGTGCACGCTGTAAATGAAATGAAAAATAAATAAATGTTACGGAACTCCGCACGGACTTTCTCGCTCTGTCGTTTAAAAATGGAGATATTTATTCAAAACTCGTAATATATGTTAAACGAAATAATATACACCAGCAAACCCAAGCATAAATTGCACTATATTTATGTAAAATATTTTTTGAATCCTTGTTTTAAATATTTATAATTTATTTTTAAAGAATTAAGGTCCTCATTTTTATATTTGAACCGATAGAAAATATCAATATTGGGTGCACAAGGGTCAACACTTTGTATTAAAATTTCAACTTTCGGTTGAGAGCAATTTTGAGAAAGTCGACCTTTTCTCTTTTTGCTCTTCAGTAAACTAACCTTAATTTTAGGGTTAGATATCCAATTCCAAAATCCCCTCCGGGAAACCATTTGATAACCCAAATACCAAATTTTAGCCCGATCGGTAAAATAGTTTAGGCTCTAGTAGGAGGTACAGATAGACAGATGGAAATTCAAATATAACTTTTTCAGATTCGGGGGATCATGAAACGTTGAGATTCATCAAAATCTTCAGTTCGATTTTTTTGACGATCCCAATACTTTCTCGCCTGTAAATAGTGAGAATGTAAAAATTACTTACTTACGAACTAATTTAACCTAAGAAAACACAAGCAAATGTATTATTACATTCATGTATTTGTCCAGACTTGGGGACAAATAATTAAGGTTTGCTATATGTGCAATCATTCTTTCTTAACACTCAGCCACCCAATGAGGACTCACATTTCCCCTTTGATTCAGAAACAGAATACAACTATTCTTTTACATTATTTTATATAAAATGCTACGTGACTTGGGAAACATCAAACCAGTTATCGACAACTCTTTATTTGTGTGTAAAAAAAAAAGTTGGTCCAAAAACTTTTATATTTCATTTTATTTATTCGTTGAAAATATGATGAAAGTATGAAATTCAGATTTCATATAGAAAAACTTTCAAAAGCCTTGGGGATTTGAAATAATATCAGGAAACAAAATCTCCTTTCCTATTCTTCACCACCCAATTTTTTTTTCTACTCCTAACATGTAAACAAAAAGAGAGGGAGCTAACTTTCATACATTTATATAAAAATAAAAGTTTTTGTTAGTGGTCTGTCATGTAGTCTTGAGATGTGTTTTACAATAGTTGTGCATGTGTTGTTAGGAAAGTTTTCCGGGTGCACTTTATTTAAGAGGTCTTAAAACGATTGGTTCTGTAAGAGGTGTGTGCAATCCAGAAATAAAGGTATACCATGAAACTTAATAAATTCTCTGACCCAAACTGGTAGACACTTACGGGGGAGGCGGGTATAAAGCTATCAGTCTGGTTTTGACTACTTTCCTGGTGACAAAGGAATTGAGCTCCGAGCAATGATTGGGTGTACCGAGGGTGAATCTCCATAAACAATTTTACACTATCTTTTTACATAAATGAGGGCAAGTTTGTTTTTATGCCTTCATCATCCCTACCCCATCAGTTTAAATACGTGTAGCACCCTGAATAGTCAAATATATATATATATATATTACATATATATATATATTACATATTTATTACATTATTATATATCCTACATATCAACCTCTATGGTCTTGGGTAAGAGTGATTGCCTCAGCACTTGATGCTGGTTGGTTCAAACCCAGCTAATCTCAACGGACTTTTCTTGAGCGATAAAAATACGTTGCACAACTTCCTTCGAGGCGAAGTAAAGCCGTCAGTCCTATAGTAATTGTGGCATGTAAAGGAACCTTAGAGTGTATGTGAAAACACCTCTTCCAACAAAATTGGTAGGCTCTTTCACATTCCTTCATAGAAATTATGTGTGGAGCACAACGGGGAACTGTCACACTTTCTGAACTCCCCTAGTGCATGGTTTTTCTAATAGATGGTGCAGGTAGCACTAATTGGCTGAAGGTCTGCGTACATTCACAACTTCGGATGGATATAAATCGCATCAAACCAAGATTCGAGTTTTTGACTTAAGAAAAGTAAATAGTTTTGATTTATCCAATACCATTATTCATATTCATATTACAAAGAACATTTATCACCCTCTTTGGGAGTCTACAGGTCACTCACAAAGCCAGAGAAGACAATGTTGAGTAGATCAGGGTTAAAATCACAGTCATGTGTACTGAGAGTGTTTTTTTCTACTTAGGCTCACACTCTCCCTCCCCAAAATAACGGTTACCTTTAATCTAAATTATACCTTCCTTATTACCTAACCATCGGTATATCTCTGTGGATAGCCTGAAGGATTAGTTAGACGTTGTGCACAATAAAAATATATCCTTCATCTGGAAAGGTAGGAAGAAACTTCCTCTCTCACCTCCTCCAGTGGCTGCTCTCCGTGGAACTGTCATCGAGTCTTCATCCCCTGAAGGGGAAGCACCTCTAACATCAACCAAGGTAATTGTATTGTGCACTCCCCACGTGTTGGTGTGTTCTCCATTTTTTTCATAAAACTCTTCCTTCCGAGGAAAGTCAAAGCAATGAACAGTGAAATCCCCATCATCCCCCTCCCCTCCACTCTATGGCTTCACCACTCTCCACTCCTGGGTAGAAAGAGGATAGCACGAACTATCGTTACGACTTAGACTGAAACAACTTTCGGAATTACCCGAGAGAGAAGGCACGTAATCAATCGCCCTTTTCTCCCAACTTGATTGCGTCTGGAACACTCTTCAGTGGATGAATGTATAGTTCTGGTATCTTACAAAGCGATGCCGAGATGATCTTCAAGGACACTTTCGGTTGCTATAACATTGAGTCATTATAATTAAGTCCAAATGCAGTGCGTGAATAATTTTTTTTTTTTTAAATTACAGCCTCTACCGACAATGTTCATAACTTTTAATGCCTGTATGTAAAGATGTTTCACACTATATCAACGGTGCCATGTAAAGTAGAGTGTGTGTCTTAGGGTTAATATAAGGGTTTAACTTTGATGAAAACATCGTAAAAAATAATTATGTATTAAAGTTACATTGTAGTTCCTAAACTATTTCAATATTTAGCCTTTATTTTATAAATGTGGTAAGATACTAACTTACTAAAGTCCTCATTTTAGCTTTTTTTTACTATCACATTAACACAATAAAATATTTAATAAATAAGTCTATTGGGTAAGAATGAAAGATGTGATTCAGAAGAAATACAAATTATTCACGTGAAGAGAAGATTAGTTAATATCTTTGTACTTTTTTAGTGAGTACGTTCAACCCCGGGGTTAACCCCATCAATGAGAACGCAGACCAAATATCAGGATTATCTAGACTGGTTTGCTGGTGATGGGAAGGTCAATGTGTGAGTCCTGAAGATGGTTCTTTCCTGGGTTTTTTTTAACAAATTATTCCTCGCATATGTGGGTACATTTATTCAAACTATATATTCCTAATACATAATTTACTACCGTTAATATTTGTTAAATTCGGATAGGCCGGGTGGGTATTGAGACTAAGAGAAGAAGAAAAAATTAAATTTAAGGACGCACTTTGTATGATGGGCTCCATTTTCATATTTAATGTTATTATTATTAATAGTAATAATATTATTATTATTATTATTATTATTAGTACTGCGTCTTACTAACCGTTTGGGTTGTACGCACCTACACTAAAGTGTTGTGGTAGGGTGATTGTGAGATTAAATAGAGGACTTACAGTTTAACGTGAGATCCGAGCCACGGTGGAGGCCTGGCATTCCACACATTCATTCACAAGTTGTGATTAATACACGTCTTGTCAGAGGTGAAGGAAGGGTTTGGCAATCAGATAAATCTGTGCCGGGACTGAGGGTTGAATCCTGGACCCCCGACGCAGAAGTTCGACACCTTACTCCTAGACCACTAGGTCACCAACATTAATTTTATTAATTTGTAGTCTGTTTTTAAAAGTGTCAACATACATTTCAACATACATTAGTATAACAAACAATGTTATAATATTGCAATTAAATAAATCAACACAACCAAATATTTTCTTAGTGAACTTGATTCTCAGTTTTGTTTTCTTAAAATTGAACAATTTTATTACAATTCAAAGCCATTTACTTATAGGAAGCACTAATCCAAGAAGTTGTGAGAATTTAATTTTATTATTACATTACAAATCATATTAAAAATGTACGTTTTATCTTATAGACTTCTTTATACCATTATATAAATTTAAAAAATTCTCGTATGATTATGTAAAACGAAATAATTTACATTGTTAAATGAACTTATTTGGAAAAAAATAGATGCATTTGATCAAAAAGCATATATACTACACATTTTTACATAAACATATTATTTGTTTTGTGTTTTTAAAACTCCCCATTTTCTAAAGCTCTATTTAAAAATCTATATTTACCTACAGCTCTGAAAATATTGATAATATAGAAGATTCTTTTTGATAAAAGTTTCTTTTAATATTCCTACAATTTTGTGACAATGAATTGTTTCATATTACAAATTGAAAATTTCAGCTAATGTAAGATATCCTCAAAATAATTTTCATGGCAAAATGATATAACCCATTTTGTTTGTAATGTTTAACAATATCTAAATTCAAATCTTGATCAAAATCTTTACAGCCGAGTTTGATAAAATAGTTGTTTTCTCTTTTTTTGCTATCATGTACTTACCCTTGATTTTAAGTTTGGACGTAATATAGTCCAAAAATACCTCTGGAGAACGTTATGAAAGCCCTAGCTCCAAATCTTATGCCGATTGGTAAAATGGTTTTGTCTCTATTCCTAGTAAATAGACAAATGTAATTTAAATAAATATTTCTTAGGATTCAAGGGATAATGAAACTTCAACATCCATAAAAATATCAGACGCAATTTTATTATATACTTGAATTATTGTAGAATTATTTAAAATAATATGTAGCGGGGAAAACTTACCCTTGTCAACAAACAAATTTATATATATATCAGCTACGACCGAATAAACTTACAAAACGGAATGGTTTCCTTCAATAAAGAAAAGGAATCCAGGTAAGTATTTCACGACCTATGATCTGAACTGTGTATTGCCTTTATGATCTTCTCTTCATAGATATGTGGATGAGATGATCATCTTATATAGTATGACGGTAGGAGGAGAGAGGAATCCTATTAGGTCTAAAGGTGGTATCTATCCCAAGATTGCGAAGGGGGACCAGTTGTAAAGGAAAGGCTTCTTCTCCTTACATATCTAAAACCCCTCCTCCCGTTCACCCTTCTTCCCTAAAGGTACAAATTTATTTCCCTTGTACTGAGGCCAATACCCAATTCAACGTTGAATAGGTTTCAATGGCCTCTTCTGGCTGTTTAGCTACCCCACCCATATTTTCCCCTTGATATCTTGAAAACCACCCACTATACTGATACCCTCAAACTCTCAAACCACTGTGTCGTAGTCAGAACCATCCGACCGGAAGGAAGAACGAATTGCTTGCGGTGCGGTTTCAACCATTCTTTTTCACACTTGAATATCGAAAATAATACTATTATATTGAAAGGAAAGGAAAAATCCTTTTTCAATAAAAAGAAGTATATAGAGGTCTAAATATTACAATGTGCCACCTTCCTTAAGTTAGAAAAAAATGCTCATAGAGAGTGAGATTTTGTTTTTTGTGTGACAAGTGTTATCACCCTTCTGGCATATCAATATTTATTTTCACTTATTGTGAAGAATTGACAGGAAATTTATCCAAATTGACATTAAAGGAGAGTGTGATAATATTTGCGAAAATCACACTTAGCGTAACCATCTGGGATTCGAGCCCCAACCTCCTCTTCATCGACAAATCAGTGTTGATGAGCCTGACGACTATTCCCCGTGCCTACTGATGCGGGTTTAGATCAGTAGTTAACACCCTAGCCCTATATAGTATGAAAAAAGCAGACCATTCTTTACTAAGAAAGAGAAACTAACTTTCATTGATGGCCGCTTAGACTAACGCGTCATTCTCGGATCGGGCTTAATTACCGGTGACAGGAAGACTGAAGTTCGAATACTGGTTAAGTGAAATGAAGGTAATTTATTTACTAATCAATTTCCAACTCTTTATATATAAAAAAGTGGAGTGCACCTCCTTTAAATATTACTTACCACCTAACTATCCAATAAATGTAAATATTATATGGATGACAGTGGTCAGGAAAAACGTATTTTCCACTAACATAGATAGCCTACTCACAAGTATAGTCCAATTTTCATAGGAAGGTAAATTTAGAAAATGAAAACACATCTTGGTTTGTGTACAACTTTGTTACATTCTGCTATAATATTATGGTTACTTTAAAGGAGTTGATAATATTTATCAAACGTGACGGCAGGAAGTTACTTGAATTGACGTATAAATACGTATAGATTGATCTTAGATGTTATATAAGGATATTTCTATGAAAATTCGATTGTTTTAATATCAAAGCTGTATAGCTAGCTCGTGTACAGTAGGGCCGAATAATAAGTCCTCTTTATGATGAAAACATAACCATATTACACTTAAAGTTGTTTTATCACACACTCTCACTAGTTTGGCTGTTTCAACGGCTATGAGGGAAACACAAACCATTGCATACTTCCACACGGAATAACAACAAACTGTGATCCATGCCTCCTAGTCCCCAAAATAACACACTTGCCACCGAAAGGTTGTGCCCAAAAATAATTTATGCGGTCAAAACATTCCCATATAGGGAGGGCTCATGCTTGTTGTAACGGTTTGGTTTATAGTACTGGTGGAAAATAGGGGTGGAGGTCATCGGTTTCGAGGCCTCTTTGGAGGTAGCCGCATGTAAATAATGTCAAGCATTCATACCCCCTCACTTTCCCTCCGCTTAACAAACCCAATCCTCCATCCATGTTTGATCCAGTGGTCCATTACCATGACCCATTTTCAATCTCTAGCTCTCTCTACCCTATATCTTCTTCTTCCTCGCATATCCTACTTTGTTGTTTCCCGGTCTGTACTTTGGTACCAACCCTCTCACCGAACCTCCCCGCACCCCCTTTTACACATATACCGGAGTACGCCACTGCTAGCTCTCCGCGGTCAAAATAGCTGTGGTTGACTGAGCTATTTTAGTCGCCACTCTCTCTCTCTCTCTCTCTCTCTCAAACGCGTGTGTTTGCTTAACCTGTTTTCTCTCTCTCAAATAATTTAACTAAAAAAACTAAAATTAAATAACAAGGATCCTATAGCTAAATGCAGTGACTAAATTTTCTTTTAAAACTTTATAACTTATACAGTTATATACAAATTACTCTATTCATCAATAAAAAATACTCAAATTTATGTTAGCCCCGTGTTTGAATACCTGTTCAGGCTATACGCATACGAACATTAAAAATATTAATAGATAATTATTATGTACGACAGACTGATACGTGATGGTTGCCCACAGGGTCATCCCTGATTGCTTAATCAAATTAAAAATATTATTTCGACAAAATTCAATACAGTTGTGTACACAATATTTTAATAAAACTTATACCCATTAAAACACAAAACTCTCCCTCATAGGAAACAAAATCAAATAGAAAATTATTCTAATGCATCAATGCTATTGATAAACCTAGTCTGTTTTCCATAGGAAATGTAGATATACCAAAAGGGAAGAATAGTTCTAATATTTGTCTAACATCTGATACAATTATTGATACCACCCTTTTAATTAAATTCAATAAATTAGATCTATTATTTTTTTTTACTAAATTTAGTAAAATGATTTTTAAATTCTTTTCTAACCATTTTTTATTTATATATATAACCACGTCTAAGTAAGCTCTTGGGCTATACACGTGCATTAAATACACTTTTCGGATAGAGAAAAGAAAGGTATAATTTCAAAGGTACTGTTATCAAAATAGATATATATAATGGCCCTTCCATTTATTTGCTATCTGTAGTCACATAATTTCACTAAGATCATAACATGAAAATTAATGCAAATAAATATATTCTAAAGTCAACCGAGTTCGAGGATATGTTTTGCTAGCGCATTTTTTGGATTGCATCCAAAACAAAGGCTACAAACCCAGTAATTGATTAAATGTTATAGTCCAATTTAAATGTGAATAACCTTATCTGAGATTTATAAAAGTTACTTGATCTACTTTCACGTATTCACACGTCAAGTTACGTAATCTGAATCTGTTACGTTTAATATAGTTTACCAATATTTATAACAGGATTATGTGGTCGAATGGTTTAAAGCATCCATGTAAAACTTTTTATAAACGTTGTAGGAATACAGCATTTGAGATTATAACATTTGGAAATTGGTAAATATTATATGAACTCTAGCAAGTAAGGTTATCGTACCGAATTTTACTCAATACTCACCATAGATTGATCCCCAAAAACGGATAAATTTTCTCACCAAATATGTGAAATATTTTTCAGCAGAGGAGATTGTTTTTGCTCATGAAAAGGAACAAAAACCCGGGTGATCACATTCACCGGTACTTATTTGTAATCTATTTTTAATGAGCCAATCTCGTGTTGGACTAGACTGCTAAAGACGAGGAGATCGGGGGTCGATGCAAGTTGGGTGCACTTAGGGTGGTTAATCCTAAATGGTTTTACACTCTCCCTCCACGCGAATTCAGGTTCACTTCATCTAAATTAGGCCTCCATAATCTCTAAACCATTAGTGTAATTAATAAATATACGTATAATCTGAACAGGTAATAGGACGTGGTACTAAAAATGAATAAAGAGAGAGATCTAAAGTCACTCACATACTTGATTCAAATATAAAGCTTCAAATAGTTTTGGTAAAAAATACAGGATAAATTTAAACATTTTGTAGGATTTTAATTTAATTTTTACTGTGTTAATGATTTTAAAATTGAGATATTTCCACTTAAGATAGTGACAATATTTAACTTTCTGAAATGTGGCCCTTATGGCCAAACGAGTTTGATATGTCTGGTATAAACAATCAAGTAGTCTCGCAATATACTGGACTGCCGATTATGGGGAGACCAGGGCTAGAATCCTGATATTTTGTACTGAGGATGGTTTTCCCGCAAAAGTTTCCCACTCATCTTCCACGCAAATGCGGGTGTATTTCCTCTTATTCAAAATATTATCCATATCGCGTTAGTGTAATTTAGTATGTAATTTATACATATATTATTATTATTATTATTAGTACCACGTCTTACTACCCGTTCGGGTTATACGCACTTACGCTAATGTGTAATGGTAGGGTGATTGTGAGATGAAATGAAGGACCTACAGCTTAACGTGGAATCCGAACCACGGTGGAGGCCTGGCATTCCCCACTTTCACAAGATGTCTTGTCAGAGGTGAAGGAAAGGTTTGGTAATCTGATAAATCTATGCCGGGACCGAGGATTGAATCCCGGACGCCAGCATAGAAGTCTGACACCTTACCCCTAGACCGCCAGGTCACCTATTTATCCATATAAATTAAACCAATAGTAATACGTGATTCTAGCAAAAATATCAATTACTATAAAAACAACACGAATAATAAATTAAAATGTTATCATGGTTGACCAAAAAAAAAGTTTGTGCATTATAAAATGCTAATTTATAGTGAAATTATTATTAAATTAAAATAAATCATTCACACAGAATACAAAAAAATAAAACTAGTGGCGCTACGTTTTATTAACAAGTGGTGTCAATGTTTTTGACTTATATGTCTATAAAAATTACTAGTCACAAGGGAAATATTTTTGTTCACTTCCGGTTCGCCTCCAAGCCCCACGCACATGCCTTTTATTACCGTGGTAATCGATATTCGACTGTAGCAGGTCACCACACCACGTACTCTGATTACCATACTAAAGCAAACAAACACACACACACATGTGCATGTCTTGTCCGAATTTTCACTTGTAATAGTAGTAGAAAAATATACTTCATTTATGCAGTCCCTCCCTGCTTCCCACCTTTCAAACTATTTGTGTCCTTAGTATTATTATTGTTATTTATTATTATTATTATTATTATTCGCACCGCGTCTTACTAGCCATTCGGGTTATACGCACTTACGTTAATGTGTAATGGTAGGGTGGTTGCGAGATGAAATGGAGGACCTACAGTTTAACGTGGGATCCGAACCATGGTGGAGGCCTGTCATTCCACACATTCACAAGTTGTGATTAATACACGTTTTGTCAGAGGTGAAGGAAGGGTTTGGCAATCAGGTAAATCTGTGCCGGGACCAAGGTTTGAACCCCCGACCCCTAGCACGGTAGTCTGACACCTAACCTCTAGAACGCCATATCATATATGTGTATTTAGTAATTCTAGATTAATAGACCTCTAAAAACTCTACTAAACTTTTATCTTTAAAATATTGTCTACTTTTCTCACCGTCCAAGTATCAAGATGATAAATACTTTAATTCCCCAAATCGATGGGCACGCGGAATAAATATCAAGCTCATTTAACCTTGTTTTCTGGTGAAGGAGAGTTCTAGGTTTAATCCTAAACGAGATAGCAAAACGTTTTCACTAAATATTTCCTCATACTACTTACATTCAACTACTGGTAAGATAATTCAAAACCATACTTTTCTCATAATTATATATTAATTTAGTAAAAATTTAATACAGCCAAGATGGTATATAAATAATAATAATAATATTTAGCACCACGTCTTACTACCCGTTCGGGTTACACGCTTTAAGTACTAATTACTCTAATGGATTAGGAATTGGGAAGCTTGTATTAGAGGAAGTGAACCCGCATTTGCGTGGAGGGAGAGTGGAAAACCATTTAGGAAAAACCACCCCCAGTTCACCCGACCGAGATTCGAACCTCGATCTCCCCATCCTCAGCAGTCCAGCTCAACACGATAAGAGCGTTAGCCAACTACGCCACCGAGGCGGGTAAGATGGTATATAAAAAAGTAAAAAAAAACGTCTAAGGCGTAAAGCTCACAATACCGGTTAAATGGAGGCCGTGCTTCAAATGTTGTCTAGGTGTGTACGGGGTGATTAGTCGCTCTGGTTTTTCACACTTCCTCTCCACTAATGCAGGTTTATTTATTCTAAGCCAGTTGTTCTCGAACTATGTTGAGATTGCACCCCTTGGTCACGATTTAAAGTCTAATATTCCTCCACAATGACATTTTCCTAAATGACATGGTCAAATGACAAATGAAATGGCAGTTAATTAAAGGAGAAAATTTCCCTCATTTGCTCCAAAAATTCCCGACACATTCCTGTTCCTGCTATGTTTGGTTTTCTTGTCATTTTTGCCAATCGCATTTGTGCAACTGCTCACGTACAACAGTTTTAGAACCATTTCTCTAGGTTATGCTCCCTTCATATATAAGTGTTATTATTATTATTATTATTATTATTATTATTATTATTATTATTATTATTATTATTAGCACCGCGTCTTACTACCCGTTCGGGTTATACGCACTTACGCTAATGTGTAATGGTAGGGTGATTGTGGGATGAAATGGAGGACCTACAGTTTAACGTGGAATCCGGACCACGGTGGAGGCCTGGCATTCCTCACATTCACAAGATGTCTTGTCAGAGGTGAAGAAAGGGTTTGGTAATCAGATAAATCTTTGCCGGGACCGAGGATTGAACCCCAGCCGCCAGCATAGAAGTCTGACACCTTACCCTTGGACCACCAGGTCACCTATATAAGTGTTACTGAATATTTTGTTAAACGTACTATTAAATAACAGTAACATCCACGGTACCAGGTTCTTACAGTCACGATTTTCTGATGAAACCTCTAGGATCGAGTCCAGTCGGGTGTAGTAAGTTTTTCCCTAAATAGTTTCCCACACTCTCTCCACGCAATTTATAGCAAATTTTCTCTAAATCAGCTATTCCCAAACTGGGTTACAGGTACCACCAGAGGTACCTTCAATTATTCCCGCTAGCACGCAGTGAGAAGCCTAACAAAACAATCAAATTAGTTAATAGTGGGAAAAATGTATAGCACCTCATCAATTCTTATAAATATACTACTAACAAATCTAGCAAAAAGGACAAAGGTATTTAACCAGTGGTTAAAGAGTGGCAACACTGAATCAAGCTCAGACCGCCATGCATTATGTGGGGCACCATTAAAAATGTGCAAAAATAGTAAATAATAAGCATTATCTTTGTGGTACTTGTAATTTCAGAAATTTTGAGGTGGTATGCCATTCAAAATGTTTGGGAGCCCATGCACTATTTTATACCTACTTTATCTTTACTTCAATAGTAAAATTGGTTCAGAAACCCTATCTAAGTTGGTAGTCTGTCTACCTATTGTATTAAGTCGATTTAAGTGTACCAATGTATCAGTGGTGAAATGTGGGCTCCCCCATTCAAAGTGATTAATAAATAGCTGGGAGCTGGACGCTGTGTCTGTTCTAGATTTAAGTTAGCTTGTAATTTTTTTGATGCTAATATAATTAGTTTTTGTAATTTCACGTTTAATATATTAAATTAAATAAATAGTAAAATTTAAATGCACAAATCCAGGCGGGTATTTAAATTTAGTGGTTGAGTAAAAAAAATATTTTTTAACAACTGACACAATGTCCGGAGTCCTTTTAATGTAGAAACTTTTACTCTGAGTGGTATAATATGGTTGTGTGAACTCACAAACACATGACGTGTGGTCAGATCGTTTGAAATTTTCACTCTTGTTCGCTTTCATACACATAGTCGTCCCACTTTTTATTTTATTATGTATTTTGCTGTTTTAATTTATAAATTAAATGTTGCTGTGCTCACCAACTATACCGGAATGAAAAACCCTCTTTTTAAAATGTAGCATATTTGAAGTTTTTATAGATTTTCTTCTTCTTTCATGTCAAATGTATTTCAATATTGTTCAGTATAAACACAAGTGTTTAATTTTTTTCACATGTTGACCTTAACATTTCTTGAATATCTGTCAATATTGTCCTGGAATTGAAAGGATACATTTAAAAATTTCATAATCTAATACTGCTATGCTCAGTACATACGAGTATATTCAACAACTGTTGATACCACCAGGTGAAGAAAATTAAACTCTGTATTTATACTAGAGCAAGATCTGGTTTATTTTAGTAATAAAAATGTTTTGTTATAAAAACTGTTCTTATCTCGTTCCCCCTACACATCAAGCTTAAAAATAGGGTAGGGATAAGAAAGGTAGGTTTTTCAGTTAATTTTACAGCATTCTTGTTGAGAAAAATAGAGAGATAACACAATAGTACACCCGGTAGAAATTTGAGCTGTTCCCACACTCTTTGCGAATCCGGACGAATGTTTCGGCCAAATATTCGCCCGAATGTTCGCCTATATTCGTCAATCACTTCTTTCTTAAAACATACACGAATGTTCGCCTTCTGTGGACCTCACACACTTCTTGCAAATGTCTACACAGAATATCCAATCAAATAATTTGCTTAAGCGCTAGTCGGCTGCTAATACACAATGGACCGCACAGATGACTACCACTGCTGTTGTTACTGCAGTTATTATACTGAGTGTATTGTTATTGCAGCTTAGTAAGCCCAGAAAACCCAGAATAAATAGGACGTGGTGGATTGTATCTCTCAAAAAGAGTAGAACATGTATTTAGCAGCTGTCACTTCTTACAGTCAAAATCTAGGTATATACCTAAATGTTGACTGTCAGAAGTTAGATGTGAGCTGTCAGTCAGCACCAAAGAAGCCATGGGGCTACTGTACATTTGTTCACATACACGCCAATGTGAACGGCCGCGGTGGCTAGAAGAAAGATGTTAATTGACAAAGTACGTCACCCTCCTTTGCTAATCAGTTTTACTAGAGAGGGTTAAGGGAAGCTCCACACTGACACACACAAAAAGAAGTGTGATCCAGTTCTTTCTGATCGTACTTTATTTTCAGTGTGATGCAAATAAAATTAGGATTAGATTAACAAAAGATAATACTACTGACTTGTTGAGTGTCACCCGTATGAGATTCCTGAATAAAGCTTCTTCAAATTTCAAGTATTTTTACGGCTTCACAACCACCTTTGTTTACTTCCACTAATATATTATTACTATTATTATCGTTATTATTATTATTATTATTATTATTATTATTAACACCGCGTTTTACTACCCGTTTAGGTTGTACACACACTCTAATGTGTAATGGTGAGGCGATTGTGAGATGAAGGGGTGGACCTACAGCTTAACGTGGGATCCGAACCATGGTGGAAGCCTGGCATTCCACACATTCCCAAGTTGTGATTAATACGCGTCTTGCCAGAGGTTAAGGAAGAGTTTGGCAGTCAGTTAAATCTGTTCCGGACCCCCAGCACATAATTTCAAAATCTTACACCTAGACCACTAGGTCACCCACTAATATAATACAACTGGTATCAACTCCAGCAGCTACTTCGCACAAAGACAATTCAACTATGAGTTTCTAGTTTGGAAACTGCAACCCACATACGATTGATCAATATATTTGTGTGTGGCTCTCGCAAACACAAGTGTGAGTTGATCAGTACATATTTTGTCAGCGGACATTTGTGTACAGGCATTTATTAGCAGAGAGTATTTGTCAGTGTGGACTAAGCACTAGAGGAATAGTATATATATTTGGGAAATTGTAATTTTTCCATACCTATCCATGGGAAAATTACCAAACTGGTATTTTAAAATTGAGATCATCATCTAACTATTTTCATACTAAGGTATGGGAAAATTTCAATCCTTGTTTGGGTTAATTACTTCCAATACATGTATGGGAAATATACCACAGATTTTTCTTAAAGCGTATGAAATCAATTTGGAAATAAAAACTTGCGGATCGCGATTAAATTTTCTAAGTGGTGGCATTCACATCCGGATAGTACGGAATCAAAGTTTAAATCATTTTCAATATGGGTTTTTCTACTTTTTTTAAATTTCCCAAAACATTTAAATTTGTTTTAAAATAATTTGCCCATTCTCTGATTGCGATTTAAAATACTAATTCACTATTTTTTAGGGGGACAGTAAAAATTAAACAAGAAATAAATGTTTGGAATATTTACTATTCACTAATTTATTTTGGAAAATTGAACATCGGCGACACTGAAAAAGAAAAAGTTAAAATAAATCGTCAAATGAATTACATTGTAAATTCAGTCAATGTTTTAAGTACATATTATGTACAATTTAAAAAAAAAATTGAAACACACTTGCTATCACTAAGAACCGACTCGGATAATAAGAAAAAATGGATTATCGCGACTCTGGTTTACATCTAAACATATCAGGAAGGATTCAAACCATCACTAGAAAACCAGACTAGATGATTTTGACACTTAGTCCACCTTTCTGCTTTTTTTTTAATCACCGCATCTTACTACCTGTTCATCTTATACGCATATATGATAATTACTTTAATGGGGTAAGGATAAGGAAGGAGGTATCTTGGAAATAATTTACTCGCGTTTGTGTCGAGGAAGGAGAAATGGATACCATTTAGGAAAAACCCTCAGTAGACCCTCAATAGACCAGACTGGGATTCATGGTCCGACCTTCCCATCTTCAAAAGGCCAGTCTAGCACAAGAGTGATGCCTTAGGCCATTTGGCCAAGTGGGTCACATTCTCCAAAATGAGTATGTATAAATGAAACAATTGGTGCCTAAGAATGGCTGTATGCAGAATCAGATTTCACTGAATCAGAAAAACGTTTACTTTCTATAATAAAATTAGCGAGTTTTTGATATGTATGCCTTGATACATTTTTATATTAATTAATTCACTACTCTAGTGCGGGGCTCCATTTTAATAAAATATAAACAACTAAGTATTAATTTATCAAAGACAATTATTGTACTCTTGTGGTTGTGCTATATGGCTTGTGGGGAATTATTTCTGATAGCTAGAAAAGTATGAAAGTTTTTAAATTTAATAGTCAAGAACTGAAAATAGTGGCGTATGGTGGCTAAAATAAAAAAATCTTTACAAAAAAAAAGCTTTTAGGATTAGTAGAAAACTGGAATATTTTAATAATGTGGTTACAAATACCACAAAAAAATTATAAAATTAATTACAATTTTAAATTTGAAGCTTATATCCAAGGAAAAAGGAGCTAAATATTTCACAAACTTTTATAGAAGTCAACTTTTTTTTTGTAGTATAAAATTAAAACTGTATAGATAATTTCAGGGTCCATTCTGTCACTTTAAAAACCTATGTTTTCATTTATTCTCTTTATTAAAGTGTGATGTTCTTTTTCTGATATGATTTTGTAGCTTTGTATATAATTTATTTTCTCATATCCCATGACCGTTCTTAGGCAAATATTACGTTTTCTTTGGATTTCATTCGTTTGTGCACTCAGTTTATGGGCTGATTTATGTTTGATTTCATAGTTTATTTAAAAAATTTATTGGTAGGTATATTTTGTTTTAATATTATCAGGGTTATGATATTGGGAGAAGTAAATGTTATAAAGGGTTCCACCGGATGTAGATCATCCTTATTTAATATAGTTTTGATATTTATCTGTTCGCATTATTTATTATAACACTTCTGAACATCTTAGATAGATAAAATTTAGAATTCTGATAGGTAGTGAGATAATGTTATCTATAAAATTCAAAAAAACTAAATTTAACTGTGGCGGATTTAAAATAGTGGATCTTTACATACAATATAAGCTGTTACTATGCAACTTTAATTTATTTTTTTAACTCTTTAATTACCACTTACGTTGTGTCACGCTTCCTTTTATTTATTTTTTCTAGCACCAATAGGCAAAATTTCAAAATAATGTGTGTAGGGAAGTTAATCTTCAAAAGAAATTCATATTTTGAAACACTTTCAGATTGTTATCTATTTTGACTACTTTCACCTTTTGTAAAACAATTTAAGCCAATTAAGGATTAGTTTTTAGACATGGTTTAATATTTGATTAATTTCCTTATGGTTAATTAAATAGGCCAAAAATAACAAAGCTTATTTATAGGTTACACGTCTGGATATCAGTTACACCAGCCAGTAAACCCCACAAAACCCAGTCTTGCAGCTGTCAGTTGATCCTTATGGAAAAGAAAAAATACCCAATTCTACCAATAGTAAGAAATATATCTACTGTTAATGGGAACAAAACCTATTCAATCTCAATGTGAGCAGATAATTTATATTGTTTATAGTTAATCTGCGCAGGTACTAACCTATGTACTTTTATCAAAATAAAAATATCTTATATACTCATCGTGAACAGATTACATTTACTCTTAACTATAAACTTTCACTATGAACAGATAATATTAGTTTATTCTCACTCTGAACAAATATCATACTTACTGCTTCTGTGAATGTATAATATCCCCCTTACTGTCTTTGTGAACAGTATATATCCTATCTACTGTCTCTGTGAACAGACTATATCCTAATTACTGTCTCTGTGAAGAGTATATATCCTATTTACTGTCTCTGTGAACAGTATATATCCTATCTACTGTCTTTGTGAAGAGTATATATCCTAATCACTGTCTCTGTGAAGAGTATATATCCTATTTACTGTCTCTGTGAACAGTATTTATCCTATTTACTGCCTCTGTGAACAGTATATATCCTATCTACTGTCTCTGTAACAGTATGTATCCTATTTACTTCCTCTGTGAACAGTATGTATCCTATCTACTGTCTATGTGAACAGTATATATCCTATCTACTGTCTTTGTGAAGAGTATATATCCTAATCACTGTCTCTGTGAACAGTATATATCCTATCTACTGTCTCTGTGAACAGTATATATCCTATCTACTGTCTCTGTAACAATATGTATCCTATTTACTGCCTCTGTGAACAGTATATATCCTATCTACTGTCTCTGTGAAGAGTATATATCCTATTTACTGTCTCTGTGAACAGTATATATCCTATATACTGTCTTTGTGAAGAGTATATATCCTAATCACTGTATCTGTGAACAGTATGTATCCTATCTACTGTCTTTGTGAAGAGTATATATCCTAATTACTGTCTCTGTGAAGAGTATATATCCTATTTACTGTCTCTGTGAACAGTATATATCCTATCTACTGTCTTTGTGAAGAGTATATATCCTAATCACTGTCTCTGTGAACAGTATATATCCTATCTACTGTCTCTGTGAACAGTATGTATCCTATTTACTGTCTCTGTGAACAGTATATATCCTATCTACTGTCTCTGTGAACAGTATTTATCCTATTTACTGCCTCTGTGAACAGTATATATCCTATCTACTGTCTCTGTAACAGTATGTATCCTATTTACTGCCTCTGTGAACAGTATGTATCCTATCTACTGTCTCTGTGAACAGTATATATCCTATTTACTGTCTCTGTGAACAGTATGTATCCTATTTACTGCCTCTGTGAACAGTATATATCCTATTTACTGTCTCTCTAAACATATACTATCCTATTCTCTTTGTTCTGTGACCAGGGTTGTGTCTCTCCAAGTCAATTCCCGAGGCATCAACACAGCCGGAAAGGGTATAATCTGTTTCCGGCCAGTAAACAGTCGAGTGTTATCACATCAGTAATTGAAATTGATTTACATTGTTTGCCCTGTGCCTGGGCGGGATTTCAATCTGGGTAGTTAAATTTTGTTTAGTGCTTGCCAGCTTTTGTGCTGACAAGTGTCACCGAGTATTAATGGTAGCCCTCATTGACGTTTAAATAAACATTATAAGTTTTATAATAAAGATATTTTTACTATCATTCATAAAAAATTAACTGAGAGAAAACAATGCATACATATCTATTATTTCAAAGTATTTTACTAGACCATTTGTCTATTTTATAATTTAATGTAACATCAATAGCACTTATAATTTATAAAATAATGTTTTTTAGTTTTGTAAATCACGATTTTAAAATGACGTTCAAAATCATAACACTAGAAAAATTCGTTTAAATATGATACCTTAACATGGGAGTCACGCTTATGTCTATGAATAATTTTTCAGCTATATTCAATCTAGTGACAAATTAATTACATTAATCTGAATTAATTTATAGTAGGAATGTGGACCTATTGTAAATATAAACACTATTCAGACAAATGCCAATCTTTAAATCAATTTTAGACGTGTCGCTGTCAAATAATTGCAACTATGGATTCTCATGGTGAATTAATGTTTGTTTGTCCAGAGGGAAGTAGAAAATGAAAAACAGTTTTGTTTCCTTGAGAAATAATGTTTATGAAAAGTTTTATATAAATATTTGTAATAGTTCAAAAGCTATAATTAAGGCATAAAGGAAGATTTCTCATCTGATAGCTAGAAAAATCATCAGATCTACTTCCATGTATTCATAAGTCGTGTGATATTATGTTGTCACTTTTGAAAGATATTATCAATACCTATAAAATAACACTAATAATAAAGTAGACTGTTAGTATTTTTAACATCAAAAATAAATATTTATTTTTTCTTACTACCAAAATCATGCTATTCAAACTGTAACCTACCTCTTTCATCATCCCACACAAGTTAATATTAATTACACCTCTCATAATCAAATGTTAAGACCCAAGAACGGGCCCAAGCATTAAATCTAAGGTTAGAATAGGATTTCCAGTTGTCATCTTACAAACCCTAGCTAACCTAATAATCCGTATGAAACCTTTCATTATTTATATATAAAGCTCTAAATACCCAACAATATAAAATAATCTGAATATCTAATAAGTAGAATGTATTCCAGAGAAACATTTACTTGGCAGTGCGTGGTCCCTTCTTTAACTAACATATAAATAGAAGTGATACAACAATATTAAGTTATATCAAATTTAATAATAAACAAAATGTCCACATTAGAAATATTATCCATGCCAGCTCGTGGCACCACATTTAATTAATGTCTAAACGTAAATTGGCCACCAATAATAAACTATCCCAATCCTTTTTGATATCAAATAGATCATGACAACAGAAAATTATACAAAACATGTTACTGCAGTCACCCATGGTATCAAAATATCCCATAGCCTTAAAAGGTAGAAAACCGTAAAAGAAATAATAATAATCATCATCAAAAGTATATGTAAGTCCTGAACAGTAAATCTAGAGTTATAAATATTTAGCGCCAAAGAGGATTTTGAGAAACATCTCGAGCCTACTTAATAGTCAGGCCTCTCAGCCCGAAAGCCCAGTGTGTAATGCGTGATCACAGCCTGGACTCCAACCGTTATATATACTAAGGAAATCATGTGTTCTCTGGACGCAGTGAGCAATGGAGAGGAAAGGGGTAAAGGTTCCAGAACAGTCTCCACTCGTCCATACGCACAGAAGTTCCGAATGCGCCCGCCGGCACGCGCTGAGCTCACGCGCAACGATGCTCATTTGTTAAATATTATATTATATTATATATTTAGCACAGCGTCTTACTACCCGTTCGGGTTATACGCTTTTAGTACTAATTACGCTAATGGAATAGGAATTGGGAAGGTTGAATTAGAGGAAGTGAACCCGCATTTGCGTGGAGGTAGAGTGGAAAACCATTTAGTAAAAATCACCCTCAGTTCACCCGACCGAGATTCGAACCTCGATCTCCCCGTCCTCGGCGGTCGAGCTCAACACGACAAGCGCGTTAGCGGGTCTCATTTGTTAAAGAGAGCGGTTCAACCAACACTGCTGGCAGCGAACCTCGGACCTCGAGCTAGTTCAACTTTACAGTGCTGCGATGTGTATATGTCGGATTGTAGTCGTGCCGGAATGAGTCAACTGGGGCTGATTTTGTGAGTTATACAACTTCTCCGAATTTATGTTGTAACAAGGCTACAAAACCAAATAATTGGTCAAATGAAAATAAATATTCTTTACGTTCAATTTTTAAAATCTTAAAATAGAGTATAGTTCCTTCCCCACTTAGGTTGTCTAGATATTTGAGGAGTTAGATTGGCACTACACTTGGTCAACGTTGGCGGAGAGGTCTGGATTACCAGTCACGTGCACTGAGGGTGATATTTCATTAATTTTTGTCTCCCTATTTTTGTTTAGAAACTTTTTTTAAAGGCTTATGAAGATGCATTACTTTTAAGGTAAGCACCCACTGGTCCACATAACATGCATCAAATTTTTGAATTGTTTACATTATTTTTACCGAGACTGCGTCCACTATTCCGCATCGTATGCTTCAGACATCGGCATTGCTGATGGAATTCCATGAGTCATATTTTAATCTTATGCTTACGATGTATGAGATGCGGATGAGCGGACGTACTCCATGACATTCGTATTCAGAATTCTTTGCTTTATTCTGTCTCTCTTTAGTTTAGAGATGGGCTGTGCATTTAACTGCTTGGAACAGTTAAAAGTCAGTTAGTTGACTGAAATTATCATTAAATCTATCTAGTTCAATAGTTTGAGAACTAATTCTTGGTGTTAAGTCGTTCTCAAACTACGTCTTTTGGTTCAGTAATCTACTTCTTTTAGTTCATTCGCACGTAAGCTATTTCTTGGGGGTCAGTCATTCGCGAGCTTAATCTTTCGCGACCGAACTACATTTCGCAGTTTGGCCCTTCACTAGTTCGCGAACATCCACGTGTGAGTCAGTTATTATTTCACTCTCAAATAACCAGTTAAATAGTAATCACGAATCAAAACTAAAACTTATTATTTTCAAAATATCAAATACTTAATCAATAAAATAACAATTTTTTGATCAGAAAAAGAATGCTTTAAGGTCAAATTGGATTAGTTAACATTGCACCAGCTGATAGATTAATGATAGTTTGAAAAGATTCTAGCTTTATCTTAAAGACTACTCGTGACAGTGATGTAATTATAGATATTAGGACAGTGATGATTATTGTTTGGAAATACTTATGCTCCGAATACATTGGACGTAATGCATTAAATAAATCTGATTCGCACGAGGCGGACTATTGGAAGCTTATATTTAAGCTGCTCTACACACTTTTATACATTAAAGTCAGCTTTTACAAATATTGTGTTGTGTCAAGCACAGATTTGCAATAATTTTATATAAGCTTTTTTATTAATGTGAAATCTTAACTTATTCTGTTAGCATAAAATTTAATCTTATTGCTTGGTTAGTTAATAAGCTATGAATTTAAATAAATCTTTTGAATTTAAATACAAATAAACTTCTTAATTTATAAAATAAAAAATTAAATTAGTGAATCTTGTTGCTTCACAATTAATATTGAATTAGATTAAATTGCATTACAATTAATTAAATAATTCTAACATTTAAAAAAATCTTAGTTCCTAAATTTTTTTTGGAGGATAGGTTTTAATTTAATTGGTTCTCCTCAAATGTGAAACTTAATTCTTACTCCCCAAATGAGAACTTATCAGACATATAAGGACGTGTAAAGCTTTCCATCTTCTTTTTCAAAGTCTACGTTTGTCTCTTATGCTACATACACTATCACCAATAACACAGAGGCAACCGATAATTCTAACATTGAAAGAGAGTTGGACGGGGGAAAAAAAGAATATAAGAAAACAGTTTCCATACTGAAGTTGGGGAGGGGGAGAACACGTAACAAAGCAAGCAAGGTTGGTTGTATAAGGTGAAGAAAGAACTTCCCCCTCTACAACCGACGTAACAAAAAATCTTTCAATTACTTCTCTTTACAAGACGACACATAAAAGAGCCAAAGTAGTTGTATAGTTGAATGGAAAGAAAGGAAAAGAGATTCTCGATACCTCTCTCTTTTCCCCTCACTATGAAGAGACGCCGGGAGGTTGCAGTCCACAAAGGGAACGCCGCCTTCTTCTTGCTTGTGTAGGGACGACCTTCAAAGTGTTGATCAGACGCGCTTTTCCTTCCTGCTTTGTAAAAGGGAGGAATGAATTTACTTCCCCACCCTTTGCTATTGTAAACAATCGGCTGTAAATGTGCGTAGGGTGCTGTTTGGGAGGTAGAGGGGGTGCGGACGTCGTGTAAACCTGAACTTGACGCAGTTCATTTATTGGAAATACTGCCGCCTCATTATCTACGTATAGTCTGATATAAACGAGATATAAAAGAGACCTCTTAGAGCAGCATTTTGTCAAAATGTTATATGCGAAGCATAACAGGTAAGGGAAGAAAATTCGGTAGGTACTCGACGTAATCCTGAGTTGTATTATTAACTAGAAGAAGTACCCGTGGTAACCGTGCAAGGAATTGCTTCAAACGGAAGAGAAAAAATCTTATTTTATTTATTTTGAACCAGTTCTTAATACATTTAAAAAAAACTAAAAAAACTATTTAAATTTCAGTTTTGAGGTGTAAATGCTTCTTCCCTGGGGCTACTAGTTTTAAAATTTCAGACCTCTGCCTACGGAATTTATCGCTCAACGTTCATGGCAGATAGACAAACTCTTCATTTTATTAATACAGACACAATATTTTATGACCCACGTCCATGGTCGCATGATCTAACGTGTCAATATTTTGTTGGACTGAATTGATGTTGATGGAGAGATTGGGGTTCAAATTTCAGTCTAGTGTGGGCTTACTAATGGTGGTTTTTCCTACGCGGTTTTTCAATTTTCCTCCGCGCAAATTAGGATAACATTCCTCTACAGTTTTAACTCCCTCACCCCTATTTAACAGCCTTTGTAATTAATGTATGCAAATAGCCTGAAAGTGTACTAAGGCGTAGTGAAACTTGTATTAAATTGAACTAAGACTTTAATTGGAAACATCTATTTATACTTTATAAAAGAGTAGACTTTTATTTTTACAATGAGTGCTTTGGTTATTAGCGATGACCCCTAAAGACGTATGCGATTGGCAAACATTTTAGAAAAACTAGCTAACATCAAAATTAATAAAGAGAAGTTGAATAGCCAACATTAATTAAAAAGATACTAAATCTAATCTTACGGCTGACAATATTGACACATTTACTCAAGATAGAAAGCTGACTCACACAATTCTCGGCGAATGAATACTTGAAAGTTGATTTAGTAACACGTTTAACTTTCCATTAAGGTTTTTAAAATGAATATAAGAATATGAATATTTGTTCAATATTATAGGCTTATTCGTTTTATTGTTTGGTCCTACCCATATCTTTAAATTAATGATGGCAGTTTGTGATCCCCGGTGCGCATTGAACTGTGGATTGGTGATGACAGGGAGATCTAGACACTAATATCGGCTGTAGGTATATCATCAGAGGCTTGTGATTTATAATTGAATTTCTTATCGCTTCCTCATACAAATATGGCTGCATTTCCTCTTAATAACCTTCCTCATCCCCCCCTCAATAGCCCATAGAATAAAACCGTTAAATAAATCGTCTGTCAAAACCATTTAAATTAAAAATAGAATTTTGGTATATTCTAACTTTTTTAAAGACAATATCACAATATCAAGAAGATTTAATTGTTTTATTTTTTATCTCTCCCGATCATTTATGAAAAACAATTCTCAGTACGCACAGCCAGGACCTCGGTCTATCCATCATCAACAAACCAGATTATATGATAATGATATTTAGCCGTGTGCTCATTCGCATTCTTTTTATTCTAAAAAAAAAATCTAATACTACGATGTAATATTTAGATGGTTGGTATTCTTAACTGTTGATATTTTACTCAAGGATCTGGTTATGTGCTTTTATTAATTCATTTTTTCTTATTAACCCACCTCGGTGGCGTAGTTGGCTAACGCGCTTGTCGTGTTGAGCTCGACTGCTGAGGAGGGGGAGATCGAGGTTCGAATCTCAGTCGGGTGAACTGGGGGTGGTTTTTCCTCAATGGTTTTCCACTCTCCTTCCACGAAAATGTGGGTTCACTTCCTCTAATTAAACCTTCCCAATTCCTAATCCATTAGAGTAATTAGTATTTAAAGCGTAAAACCGGAACGGGTAGTAAAACGCGATGCTAAATAATAATAATAATAATAATAATAATAATATTTTTTAAATTAGTTTTCCAGTTGTTGTTTATTTTGTTCAACCTTATTTTAAAAATCATTTGATTGTTTACAAACCGTTAAGAGGTTTTAGTTAATTTTAGTTAAATTTATTTCTCATTTTACTACTGGTTTGGATTATCCAAATATGTACACTAATAAGATAGTGATTAGGAAGGTAAAGTTTAAAGTAAATGTACCCTCACTTGCGGGAAGGTAGAATGTGAGAACTTATAGGATATACCATTTCAGTAATTGGAGCTACGTCACCTGCAAAAAAGAAAAGATGAAACTTTTCCGCGTGACCACTGGTGTGGTTTTTGAAATATATTTTTTCCAACAATTCTAACACCCGCTCTGGGTGTATGCATTTTAATTCCACTGTTTTAATGTGGATGTCGAAGGTATTTATTAAAAGGAACTGTTCTCGCATTTGCGTGAGGGTTGAGAGGGAAACAATTCAGGAATACATTCTCTACACCAGGCCATAATTTGAGCACCAACCTTCTCGTGAATGGTAGACTAGACCAGCTGATATTTTCTTAAGTGAAAGTGGCATGTTTCCTCATTTTGTCTATGGAAAGCAACATTCATAATTACTTTTGAAATAGTGTGTTTTTATAAATAGATTATTAAATAAGGTCTGGCATCTATCACTTATCTATTAAATTTTTATTCGTGTTATCTAAGTGTAAAATTACGTCAAAGCCATGTTTTCATCTCTTTATAAATAGTTTTTTTTAGATATCATAGGGCCTAGCATTTTTCCAATAATTATTTGTGTATTTATTGACAAGCAATGAACAATTCTTGATGGTCATATGTTCGCCCTCACTGTTATCAAAATTCACCGTATTTTTTTAAATATTTGTATGTGGACTGCTCTATTTTGTGAACACAACAATATTTTTGCCCCACAAAAACAATCTTCAAAAGAAAAGAAAGGTGTTATTCTTTAATCCATACGAATAAACTAGTTTTTCTTGATTTTCAATTATTAAGTATATATTAATCCAATATGTGTATATACATAAATTATATGTTTTCTGTATGGTCCTATTTAGCTCAAAAATCACGATACCAATTGAGCTGAAATCTCGCTTGGGCGTCCTGTTAAAGCAGAGGCTATATATTTTTTTTAAATACATTAAAAAGCAGGTTTTTAAAATATTTTGTCTTAAATCATGAGAGTAATGTTGTATTCTGCCATTGAATATATAATTCACTTATTTTTGTTATAATTGATCGCCAAATAAACTGCAATCCAAAAATTAACTATAGAATACATTTCAATCAATAATATATGTGATAAAAAATTGAAATTTGTCAGGATGGTGGAAAAGCTATGGTATATGGCTAAAAAGGTATGTGAGTGTTTTAATTTTATTAGTAAAGATATAAAAAATAAGCGGGACGGATGACTAAAATTTCACAAATTAATACCAAAATAGCTCCAAGTGGTAGTGGAAAATTATAATACTTTAATCATGTAGTGACAAAGACAACTACAAATAAAAAAACTGAAAATTTAAAATTTACCCCAATAAATTGTGGACAAAAATTTCAAAACCCATTTTAATAAAAAAAACTTTAATTGTAGTAGAAAATGAAAACTGTGCACATAATTACAGGTACCAATCTGCTTATTTAACAGACTTATATTTCATTTGTACTCTTTGATAGTTTCTATCATTTTCACAATATACTATTGTAACAAATTCGTATTTCATTTTCTTATATCTTATGATAACTATTAAGAAATATTGTGTTTTCTATTGATTGCGTTCTTTTATGCACTCACTTTATAGGCTAAATAATATCTCGTTCCTAAGCTTGTTTTTAAAATTTATTTATTTATTTACTTTAGGATTGTCATGGCTATGATATTATAAAATAATAAATTATATAAAGAGTGCAATCATGTGTAGATCAACATAACTTAATATAGATTTGATATTTGTCAGTTCACATGATTTATGCAAACACTTACAAACACCCTAGAACTCTAAAATTTGGAACTTCGATAGGTCTTAAGATGATGGTCTCAATAAAAAAAAATAATGATAATCTAAGGTGGTGGAATCAAAATAATGGATTAAATTAAACCCCAAAATTTGAAAATAAATAATTCCTTATATAATCTGTAAACTGTCACTATATAACTTTAATTTGTTTTAATTTTTTAATAATTATTTTTATTGTGTCACCATTCTTTTTTTTTTTTACTCGCACCAACAAGAAGTAGCTCAATGTTGTGTATGGAGATGTTATCTTCAAAAAGAAATATAATCTTTTAAAACACGTTCAAACTATAATCTATTTTGACTACTTTCGCGTTTTATAACAATACTTAAAACAATAAAGAGCTGAAATATTTATATACAGTTCAAGATTTTGGTTATTCTTCCCTTATACACTAAAAATTACAAAGCTACTTTATAGATTACCCGTCCGAAGAAGGGGTGCACCAACTAGAAAATAACTAAAACTACCGATAATGATCTAAGCTCTTTCAATAGTGCTGCAAATCCTATTGTATTTTAAATCAAACATAGTTAATGTATTATAGCTCTTAATCCTTTCATATTAATTGGTGCTTTAAATAACGTGATTAAAATAAACACTTTTCAAAAAGTGTATCCATTTAAAATGTTTCTAAGTCTATCTTAATAATAGACACAATATAATCAATATTAGAGAGCAACATTTAAAAAAAAAACTTTTTTCCTTTATTTTAGTATTAAATGTACAATTTACATCTAAAGATCTTAAAAAATTTCGTCTCTCGAGAGAAATTTCATTGCATTTGGAAACACTGCTTATATTTATGCTATTTGTGTGTTATTTATTTGTTTGTATATCCGTCTGATTTTGTCTGGCTCAGAGACTTTCCTAAGTTAGTAGCCAGCGTAGAAATCGAAAGGGGGGTTAGCTCCCTTTCTACTTGTCAATCGAACTGTATATATAATATCGACATCTAGGACACAAAAGATTCCATCTTTCATGTCTCTTTTTATTCACGCTAGAGCAAATACGATACATCTAGAAGTCTTCCATTCAAATTCACCTGGAAAAAAGGGGGACAAATTATTATAAATTCAATTCAAACTATTCCAATGTTTTTCTTTTGCCAAAACTGCTGACTTTTGCTTAAAAAGAGGCAAAGGAGTAAAGAAGAATTCTATCGTCAGTAATAGGATGGTAATTATATTAGTATATATGAATGTAAATGAAAATAATATATTCATTTGTTAAATAATTTAATTATTATATAAAAACTTAAAATAAAACGTTGCTGTACAAAGTCAACAATAAAGTGTCTAAGTTTATGGTAGCCTATTCAGGGCTATATATTTACTAATTTTTAAATTCTGAGCTAAATCACTGTGATTGTTATAATCGCATATCCAATAATAATTAAAATATATATAAGTTTAAAACCATAACACCTTCTAATGCAATGTTTCAAAATGTCAGTATTGTATATACAGTAGCCCCATGACTTCTTTGGTGCTGATTGACAGCTCACATCTGACAGCTGACGGCTTTGAAAAGCTACCAGACCAAATTATGTATCCCTACGCCGAACCATATGATCTTCAAAACCATATATTTAGCAGCTGTCACTTCTGACAGTCAAAATTTAGGTATATACCTAAATATTGACTGTCAGAATTCAGCTGTGAATTGTCAGTCAGCACCAAAGAAGCCATGGGGCTACTGTACATAGTAGTATGCATCTTAAATCTAGTATTTGGCCATTTAAGCACTTACTAATATATGTATTAGATCATATTAAACCCCCAAAGACTCTGTAAATTAAGATTTTTGTTTACTATTAATGTTTGAAAATATATTTTGAGAGAGACAAATAAAACTCACACAGGAAGAATCCTACTATTATTTTTATTTAGTTAAAGGGAACAACTCTATTTCCATGTTTTTTTCTTTCCGACGAGTCTGCTACCTACTTATCTAGGAAAGAACACACTAAGTACTCCCTGCCAGGATTTGAACCCCGAACTACTCTTAACCGGAAAATCAGGCAAAATGGACATTATATAAAGGCTCGCGTGCTCATTGGCACAGTTATAGTCCTATGTTCCTAAGAGAATAAGGATGTAATTTTATGACTTAACAGTTTTATTCCGTGCCAAAAATCTAGAGCTAAGCTTTCTCAAAACGTATAATTCTTTCCATTTGTGTTCTAAGGTATTAATTACAAAATTTTCGAACCTAAAAATCTTATCTTGATTAATCCTTAGGAGCCTTCTGAATGTATCGTCTTTAATCCTAAACTGACCAAATGATCTGTCTGATAATTGTTCACTTCTGATCGCTGATACGCTCACAACGTGCCTTAGGGATGTGGTATCGAAAGAAAAGTATCGATAATGTATTCATTAAAAGTATCGGAAGAAAGATATAGATATCGATACCGTACCAGTACCAAAAGAAAAGTATCGGTATTGAAATTTTATTCGTGAAAAAAAAAATCTAGTAATAATAATTTCAACTTTTCCATCATAATTGTATTTTAATATTTATTTAAACACTGAAAATTATAATGGTCTAACAATATTATAGTATACTTAGATCTATTGCATCAATGTTATGAGTTGGTACGTAGAAGGTATGATAGATATATTTGTATAATTAATATTATAAAATGTTTTACCATACCTACTAGAGTTATTCTTGCTTGTCATATAGAAAATGAATGAAGATTAAAAAATAGTGTAATTTGTTATTTCTCCATCGTCCACCTTAGTAAACATTTAATACCAGCATGAGTGAAAATAACAAAAAAGTTGTTTATTTCGATACCAATCACGTACCGGAGTGTGAGTACTAATGTCAGTAAAAGTATTGGAAAAGAAGTGTCGAATAAAAAAACATCTAGTATCGATAGGGAAATATCGATATTAGTAACGTATCGACACTTTTTTCGCGTCCCTAGATTGCTTGTCTCGATATTCTAGATATCCCCTCCTCTTCCTCCGTTAACTTCCCCTCTAAAACATGATGTTAGAGAACTCCGCTAATTAGAACAAGCTTGTTGGCGTGTAACAACTCCTCTAAAGTTATGTGGGGCCGTCTTGGTATCCAGTTGTGTGGAAGTCCACAAGTCCATAGTTCGAGACTTCCAACCCCCACCCTGTTTGACGTAACAAGGCCAACCGCTGCAATTAATATCTCTCTTACCTCAGAAACAGAAACTTCCCAACTTCAAACACAGGATCCAATAGATAGTGAAACTTCCTGGGACGTTCTAAATATTGAAATGTGTGTTCAAACGAGAATATGGTGTTCCCGCCGCTAAGAGGTTCTGGTCATACAACTTTGAAAACAGACTACTCAGTTTAATAGAAAGTACTTTGTTTATTCAAACCATGTCTTATTATTTGTCAAAGCTATCCAAATTTAATTTCACCACTAAAGAAGAAATTCTCCCACATTTGTATGAAGGAGAAGTGGAAAAACTATTAAAGAAGATCTAATATCTGTGCAACCAACCGGGATTTGAACCACAACCTACTTGTTATCAATTACTTAGATCAGACAAGGCTGATAACTCATAGTTGGCGTCTACCGATAGAGTTCCCAGGAGTAATAACTTAATAAATAACAGATAGGTTTATTGAGAGAAACCCGCCTTAGTGGTGTAGTTAGCTAACGCGCTAGTTTAGTGTTTAGTTAGACTGCCGAGGATTGGTAGATCGAGTTTCGAATCGCGCTCGGGTGAACTAGGGGTGTTTTTTCAAAATAGATTTCCACTCTGACTCCACTTGAATGCGGGTTAATTTTCTCTATATTCAACCTTACATCTCTAACCTAAGCCTCAAAGCTCTCATTCAGCTAGTTTATTGTAATAATAATTAAGCCTTAGACGGCGCGATCACCAGTGAAGTTCTTACTATATTGTCTTGAAACATATATTTCTTTTCTAAAGTGCAATAAAGAAAATAACATGTTTGGACCCCTTCAGTGACCGTAAGCTTTAAGGCACAATCCTCGCAATGGGCTGATTTGTCGATGACGTGATGATTGGGGCTGGAATTCCAGTTGGGTTTACTGAGGTTTTTATCTTAAATGGTTTTAAAATCTTCCTCCACATAAATTTGGGTGTAATTTCTTTAAATTCAACTTTGTTCATTCTTAAAACACTACTAACAAGGTTAAGAAATAAATGTTGGATTAGTGTTTGATTCAAACGGATTTTTTCGTTAATTAAATATAGACTCAGTAAATTAAATTAACCGATTCGGTGGTCGTCAGATAAAATATGTCACACTTGCAATATTCCGGGTTGCCGATGGATGAAAGATTGAAAATTACAGTTGCATGAGTTATTATTTTTTAATAAATGGGTTTCTCACTTTTACTACGTAACAATTAGAATACACTTACTCTAAAATCTACCTTCTTCATTCTTACCCTATTGGTGTAAATATTTTAACAGCCCAAACGTGTAATAAAACGCTGTGAAAATTACAAAGTTAATTAAATTGAATTCCAACATTTATTAATAAAGTATAAGATAGGAAGTAGCAATTACTATTTAATAGGCTACTTCATATTCTTAATAATAAAATATTTATTAAAGTAACATCATAAGTGGATTATATCGTACTTTTTTTTTGCCCAATGAATATCTTTGTGTAAAGGATGCCCTATATTATCCTACTCAATCCTATATAATCACACTTTTAAGTTGGTAATTTAGCTTTTATTTTACTCATATAATACATAACGCTTATTATAAATCTAAAAATAAAAATTAATATTCTCAAATAAGCCAATACCTTTATGCTAGTACGTTTAGAATTATACTTGAAAAATATTTTTCACTTCTTGCCCCATATAGTGCAGTCTTTCAGATATTTTTTTTATAATGTTTACATTCAGTATTTAATGGTTTCACCGGTTTTAACAGTTTTTTTTAAATTAATGTTTGAAAAATTAATTATTATTTACCAACTATAGGATATTTAAAGCCTCAATATGTAAAATAGCATGTCATTAAAAATGTTGGATGGAAGTATTATTATTATTATTATTATTATTAGCACCGCGTCTTACTACCCGTTCGGGTTGTACGCACTTACGCTAATGTGTAATGGTAGGGTGATTGTGAGATGAAACGAAGGACCTACAGTTTAACGTGGAATCCGAACCACGGTGGAGGCCTGGCATTCCTCACATCCACAAGATGTCTTGTCAGAGGTGAAGGAAGGGTTTGGTAATCAGATAAATCTTTGCCAGGACCGAGGATTGAACCCCGGCCGCCAGCATAGAAGTCTGACACCTTACCCCTAGACCGCCAGGTCACCTGGATGGAAATAAAAGTATACGGTGTAAAGAGGGGGGAAATGAAACCATACATATTTTCCCGGACAACAACTTTTATATATCAGACCCCAAAAGAATCCCATAAATTAAATATAACTAAAATAGGACAGAGACCTTTTTTTGACCATAAAATAAAGTAAATTGAAAAGAAGTCATGGTTGTCTAACAGATGGTAGTACTAACTCAATTAAAAGTTAACTCTCTTCTTATTGCCCCTGTGCCCTTCAATTCCCCAAGAAGTTAAATCACGAATTAAATATATCATCGTTTGATGTTTTAAATATATCCTACAATGAATAAATTACCTGAAAGTCCTAGATGAATAGCTAAGAAATGAAATTTACTATATCAAATATTATGAACAAAAACACTAAAACATTATTTATTCAAAAATTGCAAAATAATTTGCTTATCAGTAACTATAGCTATTTTTAAAATATGAAATAATATATTTTACTAGTAATTAATATAGTAATATAAGAAATTCACGCAGCAACTTATAAACTAATATATCTTGTAAAGTAAAAAATTAAATTTGCTATTATATAATAAATAAAATACTCATTTCATTCAGAAAAGCTCAAATTATATAGATATCTGGTTGTCTTAAAATGAGGTCTAGAATAAGGAAATGTCGACATCATTCATATCCTAGCTTTCTAAATATGTATATAAATTTATACTTTTATTTTGCACTTAAAATAAACTACCCATAAAACATTTGCCGTCCTACACAATTTAGACTTGAACTCACACTTATTAATTTATAAATTATATGGTCATTTTTCAAATTTTATTATTAAAAACAATGTGGTGAATTCGTTTTTAATTGATCTTATTTAATCATTATTATATTTTCATATTATTTCATACTCGTTTGGTTACACGTATTTCGTATTTGTTGTTGGATCGTGGTTCACATATTCCTAGTTGTCATTCTCATTTCGTCTATGTTAAATATAATTTTTAATAACTATTATATTAAAACTTACCAAGATTATTATGGTGTTCTTCTTATTTCTAGACAACTATTCAACCACATATGTACATTGGGATGCATAGTATAAGCATGGAAAGGAACAACCATATTTCTACAATGGCGTCGACAATTGGCGAGAACAAATATTGTTCTCAAACAAAAAAGTAAATACTTTTGAATTATTTATTTAACGTCATAAAACGACCATTTTCTCAAGTATTTCTTGCCCGGATTATTGATTAATCCAATGATAAGGTGGGAATACGGGATACAAGTGGTTCGTATCCACTCGAATAATATAGTTCGTACAGTTAAGCTATTTGTAATTGGAAAAATATCATGTAGTATACAAGGTGTCATCAATGGCAGAGAACATCGATCTTCATCAGACGTCCAATCACATCCAAGAATGTTTTGTTCAAAATCTCTCTAGACCAAATTTTGTGTGTGTCGATTGTACGAAAGCAGGAGTGATAAAATGATAAACTGCTCTTTAATAGAGCTTTTCTTGTATATTTTATGTGATATAGCCTTTATTAAATTTGATCTAAACTTTTGTTTTAAATAAAGTTCTTTTAAGATATTAAAAAATAATTTTGAAGCAAATACATCTTTTTATTGATTAAGAACTATAGTTACCTCAGTCGAGTTAATAATGTGTTTGTATGCCCAGCTTACGAATAAATCTGTGGTTTTTAAAAGAGTAGGAATATTATATGCAAAATACGATCAAACTTTAATTAATATCAGATTTAACATTATAAATGCAAATAGTATTTCATTTTAATGTACATTAATACGAAACTATATTATATATAAGCACTTTACTACTTTGTTATATTTTAAATTCTTATATATTTTTATTATTATTTATTCTTATTTCCATACTTTATTATTTTTATTTTTTATTCGCCCTAATATATGAAAAAAATGTGAATTCTTATATCAACATTGTTTCAAATATTCTCTTTCTGAGAAAAGCAATATCAAAATAATAATTCTTTTTTCATGAGCACTTCAATATGTTTTGTATTGTTTATTAATAAACATCCTTCTGACGAAAGAAATAATGTATTGTATTGTCAAGAAAAACAATAAAGGACCAAGAGGGTTTTCCAAATGGTTAAGTATTCTGAATTCCACACATGAGGCTACAGTTCGATCTTAATTGGATACACTGCAGTCAACAAATATTTCTTATTTTGACTATGGGGCTACATCTGGTGAATAATATCGTCCTAGAATAATCACTAATAGTCTTACTCAATTGAAATATATGATTCAAAACGCTAGTATTTAATCAAGGTACCAATGTATTAAAGAATGGTAGCCCACTAAAATAACCTTAAGAAAATGGATTTTTTTTTGACAACTACTATGCGTTTACCTTAATGAGAAGTGTTCTTTAAATTAGTATAGCTAAATATTGAGTCTAATGAATCTAACAAGGAGGGAAAACTAGGGAAAATAAAGTGTATTCACAATAGTCAGGTGATAGGATGATGGTATAAATCTATTGTGGGAAAAAACCTCAGTCTAATGCATAATAAAACACGACCACCATTATGGGTATATTAATTATAATTGTTGATGTTAGAGAATACATATAATTACATTATTTTAAAGTGAATACTTACTCATTCCTAAACTATTTCAAACTTTGAAATTTATGAGTCAAAGTTAAACATTTTATTCGTAAGGTAATTTGTTACTCCAAAGCATGTGATCTATATTCTTTGTACCTTCATCAGTTATCATTATGTAGACTGTTATAACATTATTCTAAATCTAAGCCACTGTAAACAACCAACATCAGATATCTTACTCAATTTTACGATATTGATGAATAAACAATTAAAGGTATAACATTTTATTTCTTCTTCAAATGTATGAATAAATTGATGGAGATAATTGTGTCAACCGGAATCACTGAGATAAATAGGGGAGGAAAAAAGAGTCCATACATTTGATGCACCACTATAGCTTTCCCATGTACTCTACATGCTAATGGGAGTGCATTTTATCTTATTTAACCTACCTTATCTACCATTTAGAAAAGTAATTGATAATATTAATGTGTAATATACAAGTAAAAATTCTATAGAAAGTAAAATATTTGGTAATATATAATGACAATTGTAATGATCTAATAATAATAATAATAATAATAATAATAATAATAATTTTTAGGGTAATTTTATTATGTAACTTTTCTTACTACCCGTATAGGCTATTTGCATGCCTAAACTGGGGTTTAAGGGATGAGTAAGTTAGAATTAACAAGAACTGTATTGACATTTGCGTCGAAGGTTAGTTGAAAACCATTTACAAAAATCCACCGTCAGTACACATGGTCATGTTTCGAATTTTAATCTCCTATCACAGGCAAACCAGAATCAAATATTGAACCCTAATCCACATGCCCATCGATACGGATATTCTTTATTCTTATGGTATGATTTATTATCTAAAAAAGCTTCACATTCATACTTATATCATACAGCTAAAACTATTTCTCGTAAATTAACATGTCTGATGTAGAAATTAAAAGGGTTTGCTTTCAAAAGAAAAGTAGATCGTTTTGATCAAGCTACTCTTGAAGGCGTATTAAGTTGAAAGGGCCAAAGGGATATAAGCGCAGTGTTTATGTTTCATCAAAGAGAAATGATGAAAAGTTGTAAAAATAAAAATAAAAGAAAGAGAAAAGAATATAAAAAGTCATATTCCAAACTTTACATTCATGAAACACAAACAGAGGCATAATTTGAATGGATGATTTTGTCAGTAGGCCTACTTCATCTCTTTTTAAGAATATATTTTCTAAAAATGGTCACGAATATAGGAGTATATAGAAATATTATTTTTCTAATGAACGTATTTATTTTAAATTTGTTTTTTGGTTGTTTATATTGTGTTAGCGAAGTGTCGGAATACTTCCAAAAATGTGTTGAAATTATGATATTCGAAGGTTTGTTTTTAAAAAAAGTATTTTTTAAGTGTTAAACTATTATAAATTTGGTCTCTCTCATACTATGATACTTTTAATCACAAGTAGCTACAATATATTTATAAAAAAAGTATTCATTTTTGCCACGGCTGTAAAAATAATAGCTTGTTCTTTGATTAAATCTGTTTAGTGATGTTTGTTCAAGTGTTCTAAGGCATCAGGTTCAAGTTGGGATGAGTTTCCACTGATTGAAAGACAAATACTAGAAACTTGGTTGATTTGCAATAGAAGTGGTTTTCCACCACACTATCTATCACTGTGATATGTTTATTCTCGTTCTGCTAAACCAAGGTAAATTTTCCCTACTTTGTCCTCCATCCCATAAAATTTAGAGCATTTGTTTTTCCTAAATCATTTTGTTTCAATATTGATCCGTAATAAAACCAACTTCACTATCATATTAAATTTCCTTTCCCAAATATTGAGTGAATAGCCCTGCTTACTTATTAGCTAATCTTGCAGAGTGATACAGCTCTGGGAATTGGATGCTGAGTATATTATAAAATTAAGTTGGGGTAAAAGTAGGGGGCTGATATACTCATTCAGATCATAAAATTCATTTTAAACATGCCAGTAAAAAATACAAAAGAAACGTCTAACTGGTTCCCATATTTGAAAAAATTAAGGTAATTTTTTTAAAACAGCATCATACTAGCCGTTCGGTTCATATATTTAATTACTAGCCAGGCTAAAAGTTTTAGGGGTGATTAAGGCTAAATTTTTAGGAAGTGTACCCGCATTTTCACTGAGGAATAGGAGAAAACCATCCCAACCAGATTCAAAGCTTGATTTCTCCATCATCAACAGACTTGTCTACTGTAATAGTAGTGCGTTAGATCATGAGGCCACAGTAGTGTGTGAAGGCATATTTGACATTACATGTAAAAACAAATAAGGGCACCAATATGGCTTTACACCCCTGATCTTTAATTTAATTTAAAGGCTACAACCTCTCTGTGACTTTTTTTTAAACTTATCTTTCTTAAAATATATATTTGAAATAACTATAATGAACATAAATTAGTTATCATGCCAATAGCTTACGGTAACTACCAAAAGCAAAAACACAAGCAGAGTTTAATTTATTACGTTTGGCTACCAAAATTATCCGATACATTATAATTGTTCTTTTATTTTAAGAAAACATTATAAAATGCACGTTAAAAGGAATGTAATATATTAAATAGATCCAAGGTAATATTGTTTGTATATTTTGATAAGTATTTATATACATACCCTTTGCGGTGTATAACCAATATGGATAAATGAATGGTTTACAATATGTTCTTTCACTATAAATACACTATTGGGGATAAAGTGAGACCAAGATTAACTAATAGAAAATTTTCCAATGATTGTTTTTTTTTTTTTTTTTTTNTTTTTTTTTTTTTTTTTTTAATTATTTTAACTAAAATAGATAACTCAAAATTACAATTATTTAACAGTCACATTTATTAAACTATTAAAATTATGGAAGCATATTTTTTAAAGTATATACATGACCCACTGCAGTGATTGCATTGTTTGAGCCTAATAACCTAAGGCGTCACCATTGCAAAAGACTAGACCACCGATGACAAGGAAATCAGGGTTCATTCCCAGTCAGGTGAACTGAAGGTATATTTCCTAAATGTTTTTTCAGGCTTCCTCCACGCAAATTTGGTGCTCTTAGTTTAAGTTAAACTTTCCTATTCCCTAAAATAATGTAATTAGTACCAGGCGTATAAACCAATCAGGTAGTGAGACACGGTGCTAAAAAAAATTCCTTGGTGTAATCCTGCAAGTGAGCTATAGCAACCGAGTGGCCGATACTGTCAACATTTGCGAGTAGATGGTGTCATGAAGTCAGCACAACGAGCCCTTCAGCCGTTAATTTCACTTTTAAAAAAAAATAAAGCTGATATTTATTTATTCAAGTAGTGCATCATTTGTATGCACGGTGCTGAGTTTGACCTCATTTCAGACCCACTTATTCACAAATAAGTTTTGGAAGCACTGGGGATCAAATGAGTTGCCTCTGGTTCTGTATCCAGGAACTCTGATAACTTGACCACAAAAGTGGCCCCTAAAAATATTGAAAAGTAAAACAAATAAGATATATATATATATATATCTTATTTGTTTTACTTTTCAATATTTATATATATGGATTGTTTTAAAGCGTCAGTAATGCTCATATAAATAAGTATGTAAAATATTTCGGTAGTCTTAAATTTTTGGTAGTAACTGTATGTCAATTTTATTGCTTGTCCAAATCACGAGTGTTATAGGAAAGGCCAGTGGTAGTTCATATGCTAGTGAGTTTTGGACAAGTCCAAAGTTTAATGGCCTTTTTTTAATACCTCAACTTCTTTTTTAATGAGATCACAAAGCCTGTCATTTTAGCATCCAAACGTAAATTGTATTATATATAGAGTGTGCTTTAGAATTAAAGGATCATTTTTGACAAACATAAAAGCTACTAGAACAATGTTCATTATTGTATACATTAAGTAATGTAAAATGCAACCGTCACTACACATTAAATAATAAGTAATGATAGTAAACTTAAATGTTATAAATGTTGACTGCAAAATAAATGTGTTTTTTAAGTTCCTTCTTGCAAGGTTCCTACTATAGTTGTCTAGGGAAACGAAGTTAGGTGGAATTTTTGAATGAAACCTAGATATTATATTATATTGCATACTGTTATCCTAGAATATTATATATATATATATATATATATGTGTGTGTGTGTGTGTGTATGTGTGTGTGTGTGTGTGTGTGTGTGTGTGTGTGTGTGTGTGTGTGTGAAGAAACTGTATTATAACTTTTTGGCTAAACAAAAATCGTACCTCATCGCTTCTAGTCTCAGGACGCTTGATAAATCTCGCAAGGTTGTTGCCACAGATATTCAACCGCAATCTCCTTCATTTTTATCGCCGAGTCACAGGCTTGGACGTAAAGGTCTCCCTTGTCGGTGTGGTTGGTAAAAGGAGGAAGAGGTAAGGAGTTGAATAGAGGGAAGTAGTTGAAGGTGATAAATCCTCCTGTAACCCAACCCCACGTTCTCCCAACGAACCTCCGCTAATCCTGGACTCCTGAAGAATCGGGTGGGCTCTTTTCCGTTCCCTTTACCTCTTTCTTCCTCCCTTGTAGAAACGAATGATCTCCCTCCTTCTTCCTAATCCCCCAAATATCCCCCTTTCCCTTCCTTCTATTTCCAACCCTTCTTTAGTGACGTTTTTATCGGCGTGGCGATTTGGTCCCCGTTGACAAATTAATTGGCCCTACTCCAGGGTCTCTCTGACATGACCAGTAGAAGGGTTGGGAGAGGGGAAGTGGTACGCCTAGCTACAAGACCGTTAGATGGAAAGCAGACTCTGCCGTGTTAGAGCGTCGTGACATGCCAGCGTCATGACGCCCTACATGGGGTGAAACTTGCCCTGATTTGAGAAAAGAGGGTGAAAAAAAGTGCAACACCAAGCGAGCTTCTAGAGCTTGAAATTACATCTAAATATTTTTTTATTTTAGTGACGGTGTTTAGTTCAAAAGGTCATTGGCTCGTTTTCTGAATCTAATAATAGATAAGCTTAAAGCATATGTCGCCTTCTTCTGTTATACCTTAAATAAATTATTGAAACTGTGGACTTCTTTGTTTAAAATCAGGTTTTAAATATATAAAACACGTCTCACAAGATTTGATCTGTTTGCACAAGTGGTATTAAATCACTGTGTGTGAAATTTATAGAAGACAAAGTTACACAGCTGAATTGGCCATGATTTATAGACATGATGTAGATAGTCCCCAAATAATTGAGGATGGGGCGCACGCATATTTAATAAACACAAGATATGTACTATTCGAAAAGTGACTAATTTAATAATAAGGAATAAAAATAATATCCAGAAGTTCTATGTATTACCAAACCCAATTTAACTGCTACTAAGTCAGTTGGTACCTGGATGAAATTCAGATCAGGAACCGAACGTGTATCTCAATCAGGAATTTGTATGCTCACAGATCAGAAACTCTTGTTGCAAGACTAGGAATGCCATCGATAATTAGGTGGTTGTATCCTGATTGCGAACTGTCTAAATTGTAAACAGGTCAAAATTCGTCCAAATTGCGAAGACGCCCAAAAATGTTATAGCCACCTAAATATCCAATGTCCAGATTGCGAGCAAGTAAAAGCGAAACTTGTGGGAATTACGTGAGGGTGGTGACATGTATGGAATTGTTTATTGGCAGCACCCGCTGGCCACCGAGGCTTTCCTCCTGACCAAGCTTACCCTAGCCTAATATAACCTAACCTAGCCTAACATAACCTATAAACACTCGTATATGTAACTTATTTAGAATAAGAATGACGAGGCTGAAAGAACATAAGACTGCTAGGCCCCCATGGGCTTATTATCAAATTAGGGGTGGTGTGGCATAGCAATATGGCGTATCTATGTTCTGGATTCATCCTTATACATCAAAAATCTATGTTAGCCATCAGGACTTTTCGGAATTAGGAGGCCACCAATTAGGCATCTGTCCTAAGACTTATAATTATTTCTAGTTGCAACTATGTGTTTTTCTAAATGCACATTCCTAAATTAGAGAATATCCTGTTAAATGTGTTGGTCACCTTTCAGCTCCCAACAGACATATATAATTGGCCTTCAGATAAATATGCCTTCCATTCCTGTAGCAAAATATACTAAGTCTTTCTTTTCTAAAGTCCAATTTTCATAAGAAGAACTTGTATTACAGCTGTTACTAGATCAACTTTAACATGTTCATACGACAAGTCATATTATCTGCAGCTATCACTTTTAATGTATTTTGTTAATAAACCTACATGTAGAATGTTACTATTTTTTGTTTGTTTTTTAAAGGCACCTCATTTGAATCCTGGCCTGTAGATTAAAGCTGTTATTATGAGATTGTATTAAAATTTTGTTAGAAAAATATAATCAATGAGAGAATCAATCCCTACGCTTTTTGAGTCTATATTCAAGTAGGGATGGGGGAGGCTGTAAGTCTAATGAAAGCTTTATGAATGAAATGTTATAAAAATAAATATAATCATTTAAATTTTTCTTTGAATTTCTAGTGTCTTTGTTTTGGAATAAAAGTTACAGAAGATTTATAATATAGTACTAAGTTTCATGCTTTATACATGGCGTCTATCCTAAGAAACAATATGTCTCTAAAGGAGAAAAATGTGAGGGAGAAAAGCATACAGATAAATATAGGGAGGATATTTGAGGCGTTGTAGGAATACATAATTTAATAATAAGGCTTCTTAATTTAATAAAAAGTTGAATTACTGATTAAAAGGAAAATATTTATACACTCCATCTATCACTGTAGTAATATCATTACAATGTGTTCTGTCTTACGACAGGTTCATTCATTTCTTTTTGTCAGTGAATTTAGACCACCAATACGCCCTGTCCTCTGCCTCCTAGCTCGGCTCAAAAAATGTTCTTATTTTCAAAAAGTTATTCAATATTTTAATCCTCCACAGTTCCTAGGATCCTCTTTCCCTTAACTTTTATTTCGATGATGTCAAATAATTTATTTTCATCCATCGTGAAGGAAATACTATGAAGTAGCTCTACTTTATAATATTAAAAATAATTATTGCAATCGCGAAAAAATCGATCTTAACATTATGACGTAATTTAATATAATATTTGAATAAAAACCAATGAAAGTGTATTTGCAATTTGGTTTGTAGCTGGCAATGGTTCCAAAACGGTTTGATAGATTTTTTTTTCAACCTTGATATTTAGATTTTATGTGTATACACGTGAACAGTCTTATAAGTTAGTCACTTACTTACCCTTTAACACCCTTTATAAACATAGAACTAGAGTATCTGGGCAGAGGTTTTAACTCAGTTTTAATATTATTTTCGACACCATGCCATCTCCTTTTATTGTATTTCACCTCACTGACCACCAGGCTAAGGAATGGTCTTATTATTATTATTAGATTTTTTTACTCATCATATATCACTACCCATTTTGGTTGTATTCATACATAATAATTACTCTAACGTGGTAGGGATCACAAAGTTACAATTTTTAGGAAATGTAACCACATTTGCTAGGAGTAGAAGTTGAGAAAATTTAGGGAGAAACAACCCAAGTCAGAGCCGGATTTATAGTTGTGGATGCCCATGTTGGTGGATTGTGCCGGGAGGGGTTGAGGGTAAATAAATTGAAGGCCCTAACATTAAATACGTATTTTTCTATTCGTCGTCTTGGCATGAATATTTATCTTTTTAAAATTAACTCTAAGATATATGTTAAATAATATTGTTTGAATAAGGAAATATTGTCATCATAATAAATTAAATTTCTTAAAACCGAATAATTGTCTTTAAAACAAATATTAGTTATAAGTTGCTGAGCAATATTTGTTCAGAAATGTGTAAAAATGTATGTAAGCTATAGTTTAGTTAAAAATATTACAATTACACAAATATACATTTTTGTTGGTGATTCTGATTTGTGAAGGCCTTCTCGCCCTACCTTAAATCTGGGCCTGCCCTCAGTAAACCTGGCTGAGACTCTAACACCAAACTTCCTGTAACTGGCGTACCAGACATAAAGAGATGGGCAGGGTTAATAACAGATATACTATATTATTTAATACTGGTTATTGTAACCTTTGTGAATGTGAGGAAAGCCAGGCCTCCACCGTGGCTCGGATTCCACGTTAATCTGTAGGTCCTCCATTTCATATCACAATCACTTTACCATTACACATTAGCGTAAGTGTGAATAACCCGAACGGGTAGTAAGATGTGGTGATGATGATGATGATGATGATGATGATGATGATGATGATGATGATGATGATGATGATATAGTAGCCTTCATATCAACGTACTACTAAACCCAAAAGTAAAAAAATCTGATTCGGCTTCTACTTATAACAAAAATCCTCCCGAAAAATTCCCTCACGCATCCCCCAATGACCTTGATAGGGCAATGGAGCAGCTCGGTGACCTAGAAGAGACAGGAAAAGAAAAGGGGTTCCGTCGGAACGCTACATTGATCCACAGAAAGGAGGCCTTACCTCTCTTTCTTTCTCACTCTTTCTCGCCAAGTCTTCAAATTAGATTCCGACCTCTGTTTTATGGGTCAACAATCCACCCTCTCCTCTCAAACCTTCTACACCCCTTCCTCGTCCTTCCTAGCCGAGCCGTCTCTTCTTTTCAGTTGAATTACCTTTCCTGCAGCACCTCGGTGAGTGACGGACAGGTCTGAGGTATAGTAAAGAAAAAAGGGGAGGGGGGGAACTCAAATTATTAAATAAACGCACTTGCTAGTTTGCATTTTTTTTTATCTAAGCCCCTAAAATTGTCTTGACAATGTTGTCATCGAATATATATAGCCTTAATATAAATACATATAGCTAGGCACATAATATAGTATCGTACAATTATCGTATTATTTATCATCTTAAACGCTCACATGACAGAATTGTTTTGTAAAATAACTTGATAAATATTTTTTTTCAAAATAATAGCTCTATACCCACTTAAATGATCAAGTGACTTAGAGCAAAATTCTCATCCTATACTGGACTGTCTTTGACATGATAATCAGGGTTTGAATCCTGATCAAATGTAATACTAGTGCATTCACGCTTCCACACAAATGCCAGTACATTTGATTTTAATTCTACCCTAATCATTCCCACAACATTAACGTGATTACTATATATATATACATATTATTTTTAATAGGCCTTGAGAAAAACCAAATATATATTTTTTAAATAATTTATTACTTTATCCATTATTTAAGTGAGAAACTATGATAAATAAGTTTAAATTTGTTTTTATTTAAGGCCTATTAATAATTATATCAATATGTACTACGGTGGTTATGAAATCTCATCAAAGCTGATTAAAAAGATTTTAATGTATGGCTTTTTTTCTTTTCTAAAGAATATTTTGATTCGGATTTTACAAAAGAAATGATCAAGAATAGTCGGTTCGTCTGAAATGGCTCAATTTATTATTATTTTACTTTATATGTTTGAAGGGCAGGAATATGCTAGAATCCAACTAAAGGTAACATTTTTCTTTAAATAAAAGAGTAGGTTTGATTGTGAATTGAAAAAAAAATGTATAAATTGTTGTAAATAATAAATTGCCTGATACAGTAAACCCATCTGCAAGCTTCTTATCAATCGTGTCCTTATCAACGTGGTTTCACTGTCAGAGCTAGAAATATTAATTTTATTCACCAGCCATTATATTAATTCTTAATTTAAAGTAATGAAATATGACTAAACTAGGCTAGGAGCGTTAATTTAAAAGAAATTCTTGTATATGAAACTAGAAAAGATGAAATATAATATCTTATTTTAAAATGAGCCTTGGCAGATTTTTGAGTCTTGGCTTTTTAGTTAAAAAGAGTCAAAAGTATAGGTCCAAACCAATATTTTAAGGATAAATATTTTTCAGCTTTTAGCGAACTAGAGAAATAAAATGCTTCCACATCGCATCCAGGAAATACATATTTTAAATTATAAATTGGGATCGGGTAGAATTGAGACGAAATTTTCCTAAATTTTGCGTAAATGTAGAGTGCGAAACAATTTAGGTAAACTACCTTAGTACACCCGGCTGGTGTTTGAACTCCAACCCTCCCACTAAAGAATGTTTTACTAGAGGAGTTTGGTATTTAGGTATCATGTCTAACGATCTAAATTAAATATTTCGTAAATCGTTGATTGAGAGTTAAATGGGCCAAGTTTGGTTTTTCTTCTTAGGATTAATATATAATATAAATACATATAATATTTTGTATTTTAAGGAATGAATAACTATGTGTACTGAAAAACTGTATTTTAAGTATTAATTATTTTGGTCTAATTTAAATTACAATTATACATATTCAGTAAAGTTCAATTATTTCTTTAGTATAATTATATTTTAAACGTAGCTGGGTTGTCAGCTTACGGGTCATTTCTGACATCTTTACAAGCTAAACATTATACTTTTATCTATTAGTACGTCAAGCTGAGTTATCTACAATGTAATATTTAAAAGTTGGTGTATTTTATTTTGACAGCTGTATAAAACCCCACTGAAAAAAAATCTCACATAAAATTAGAGGTATTATGTGTAGTAAATTTCTCTGGAAGTAAACTCAAAGGATGTAGAATGATGGAATCGATGACAAAAGTATTTAGAAATGGTTTCTTTTTTTACTAGGCAGCGAACGTATTTTGTATAATTCCCCCACCACTCTCTCTATTTCTTTAGAAATGTTACCTCTTGGTCCGTAGTGATATTACAGTCAATATTTTTGCTGGTCCAACTAGTTCATTGCTGGCTTTACGTCATGTCAGCACCACATGTTCCCAAACTGCGAGGTTTTACGAGAGTAGAATCTCAGGACAATATCCCCCTCAACCCTTTATAAGCCCCCTTGTGCCACACATCAAATCTACCCCCTTTTATCCACCCATTCACCCTCTTCCCAATAGCTATAGTGACTTCCATTTGCTTCAAACATTGTTTTGTATGTGTCTACTGAAATAAAAATACAAAAACTGCCAGAAGAAATGTTTATTGAAATCTTTTCCTTGAGGTTAAAGTGTCAAAAGTGACCTTGCTTTAAGCCTAGCTGAAGTATTAAATAACGTTTTATTAATATGTTTGTTCCCTTTCCCAGATTTTACCGTTTTTTCTGCCACTATTATTAGTATAGTTCATAAGGTTCTCGTTCATATTTTGAATTAATTTCTAGGTCTTGAAATTAAACTATATTCACCTGAATCTTTAATCGGCCATTATAGCGAATAAGCCACTGAGACGTATAGTTGAATTAACGACCCCCCCGCCCTCCCCCCCCCCACCCCACACAAATAAGTATATATGAGTGTATTTTAAACTCGATGTAAGGTGATTGTGACTTGAACAGCCTTAAAAGATTTTAAATTATGTTGTATTGCTTCTAAAAATTATTAAAGTCTTACTTTATTTTCAAACTTATTTTTTTGTTTTTTACATTAACTAAAATTATTCTCCATTTCCATACAATAGCTAGGCTATTTACATCCCCATTCACGAACCTTAAAAGAGTATTCCATTTTTCATTTCCCAAACAAAATATAAACATTATAGACACATACGCACACATACGTTCTTTAGAAAACAATGTATTTAATCTGGCATGATATATGGCTTGCTATTGGAATTTTCATTCATTAGATCGTACTATTTTTGTTTGATCAAATAATAAGTTGATTGTTCCAATAAATAAATTTGTTTTTAAGTTACAAAGACATTTGATTAGAATTGAAAGCAAAAATATTTTCATGGATGTGTACGACCAATAAAACACGATTCAAGACCATATTAACAAGACTCAGGGAACCATTATTGCTATATTTTTTGCTCGTTAGATACTAATCCTAAAATTGTGAACTTTTATTGGGATAATAAATAAATGTTTTGGTTTCATTGCGGGGAGAAGGGGAGGGGGGAAGTCACACATATAGAAGATTATTACGACAAAATAAAAGCAATAACCAGAAAATTGAAAAGTTAGCCATTCTAAAAACCATAGTGCTTTACATTTTAAAAAAAAGATACTACTTCGTAAGCTGAGTAATATATAAAACATGGATAGCGAAGGTTCTCTGTTCAGCTTGGAAGATAGTATTCATATTTTATGTTTTCGTGTTTATTGCCGTTTAGTGAGAAATCGGCCATAAAAATAAAATGTTTCCGCAGGTAATGTTTGTGCGCTCTGTTTTAAAAACCTTCTAAATCTACCCCCCCCCCCCCAAACCCTTTAGCTCATCCTCTTACGCCACGATTCATGTGTTGAGAATAGTAGCTTTGAATTTACAGATAAAAGTTGCATCCATATTCTGAAAAAAGTATAAAAGTTTGTTCATATTTTATATTGCTGGTTTATGTTTTAGTTTCGGTCTGATTTTGGTGCTTCAAGCCTCTTTTAAAACATTACGATTCCGAGAGTTATAGTTTAAATGTAGCAATTCAGTAGTATAATATATTACAGATTATTACTGATTAATCAAGTGCTATATATGCACAAAATATGTATTTGTTGTAGTTTTAGTTGATAATTCATAAATTTACCAAAATTTAAATATTTTTTGTAAAAAGCAATAATTTTAATATATTGTTTTTTTCTATTTAATTATTACAATTTATTTCAGTTGATTCAAAAAATAAATGACTATTTGAAATGATAAATTAAATAGGTAAAATATAAAGCTTGATATATTGTAAATAATTAATTATAAACAATATGTAATATACACGGTCAAGCCCCGGATATATTAGTTAAAAGAAACATGATGGTAAGCTAATCTTAAGAAATTGTATTCAAATCCTTGTCCGGTCTCATTTTTTAGACGTATAAATCATAGTAAAATAATTTACTTCCCGATTAGGTCGTCAAATGATTTCAGTCGTCAAGCACACAATCTACTGGAGCATCAATGGCAGGAATATTGGATTTACAGTCCCTGTTGTGTATATTGAAGGTACTTTGCCCTAAATGGTTTTCCAATCTCCATCCACCAACAAATGAGTACTCTCTCTCTCTCTCTTTCTCTCTCTCTCTAAATTTAACCTTCCTAATACCCAAATCATTAGAGTAAATATTACATAAATGTATAACCCGAATGTTTATTAAGATTCTGTGCTAAAAAAACATATATATGCGTAAAACCTTAAAGGTTTGTAAAAAAAAGGTACTAAAACATATATTAATATACATAACAAATAATTACTTGATACGGATGTGCCATTTTGCAACGTTTTTAAAAAAAATACCACCTGTAGGCCTATAGGACAATCTAACTAGTTAATTTTGACGTGCAAATAATAAAGTATTTCACTTATTTTATTTTGATTATTATATTTATGCATTTATGCATTGAAGAAGAAATTATTAATTATTAATTTTATTTAGATTGTTTTTTAAATCATACTAACTTTGATACTAGTTCTCGAAGTTTATTAAACTGGTATGATTTCTATAGCTTTATAAATACTAATATTAAAGATTAAATCGTATAAATGTACAAATAGGGAAAGGTTCAAACTAAGGAATGGAAACTCTGCCTCATTTACTAAATCAGGAGAAATAAACAAATTCTAAAGTTTTCATCAAAGGTTACATTTCATTTGAGGTATTTGTGATACGATTTATTTATTTATTTATATAAATGTATGTGTGTGTGCATCCATTTGAATAGAACTTGCATCAAAGTAATTCGATTCCAAATGTTTCCTTTACTTTACTACAAGATACACATAGAAGGTTAGACAGAGAAAATAAAACTAAGGTGTGGACTCAGTTCAAATCTGCAAGAGTGACGTTGACATTATTTGGTTTGCAGTAAAAAAGAACTACGAACGGATTTAGTTGTTTAAACTTTATTAAATAATAGATGTTCTTGTATATCAATAGTCTATTCTTTGTAATAGCATTAAATAAGATTTTTAAATCTCTCTTTTTGTTCCAGAAATTAAACTTGGAGAACAAAAAAATTGTATTTCTATTTTTCTCAAATTTGTTGTGAAAGCCATTTTATATTCTCTTTAAATTGTTGAATTAACATTATTAACTTTCCGTCTTTCATTTAAACTGGAAAAATAAAATAATAATTAAAAAGTTTGAATAAGTTAAAAATTGAAGTGTCAAAATTGTAAATATCATAAACCCTTTTTCTTTTCAATCAGGTTTTAAAAGCAAATACGCTTCCATATACTCTGAATGGGTGCAATCTTATTTTGACGGAATACACTATGATCCTATATATAATAAACTACACTCTAGTGGATTAATGAGGTGTTAACCTTACCAACTTACACAGTAGATGAAGCGTAGATAGCTAAAAGTATAATATAGAGACACATTTATTTGATTAAATTTATATTTATTTATGTATTTTCTACAAGAGAAAATTGAGGAATTATTTATTACGTTAGACACGTTTATAGCTGTAATATAAATTCTTATTCATATGTGGTATTTTAATCAAAAGCAGACAAATTAAGATAAACATCAAATCAAAATACTGTAAATAATTTAAAAGCTAAAATATTGTATGTGAATGGCCATCACGTCAAACATATCTAGGATTATCCCCAAAAAATTGACGTCAAACTTTTATATATATGTTTTTTTTTAATAATACCCAGCAATGTATTAGCTCGTATTATTTACCTGACTAGAACACAATATCAGCTTTTACTACAACTCTAATGGGAAGTGGGTTTCCGGCTATCTAGTTTCATATCCACCCAATTATAGAAGGGATCTTCAGTACTAAAAATAGAAGTAACCATATTCATAAATGATCGACCGGGAGTCGGAATTGAATACCCAGACTCAATCTTAGATAACTAACGTAAAAACAGTATATATATATATATATATATATATATTGTGGAAACTATCTGGTTCAATACCTTTTTCTTTGTTTCAAATGTATATTAGCGTATACTAAATACCTAGAACTGAATTCACTAAACAAATTAAATAGAAATACCGGTGCAACTTTAAAAAAGATGCACCTAGATCTGTATTGATTAAAAAAAACGGCATGGTTTGAGAAAAAATTAGCTATGTTTATTTACGCCCAATCAAAAGACGACGTACACACTTCAGTGATCGCATGGTATAGTGCGTCACTCCCGCAATACATTAGCCGGTGCTAATGATTGGGAGATTGAGGTTTGATTCCCGGTTGGGTGTACTGACGGATTTACCTAAATGGTTTTCCACACAAATGCGGGTACATGTCCTCTAAGTTCAATCTTACTTATACCTTAAACACTATATTAATTAATACATAAGCGTATAACTCAAACGGGTAGTAAGACGCAATGCTAAAAAAATAAAGTCTCAACTTTCAAATGAGGTCACTTTGATATAGTATTAAAAGGGTGACATAGTTATGATCGTAAGGCCTAAGAATACATTTATTTAACTGCACTTTGACTGATGATAGAGGAATTAAAATAATATATCTTGCAAGAACGATTTGTTTTAATCTAAAGTGAACCATATTACTAATAACAAAGTTATAACTTAACGGGCGATATTTCATTTTTTACTTAACTAACGCAATTATATTTCTTTCTTTATTATAAAATAATATCAATTAAAACAAAAATCAGTGGTATGTTTCTCTAGATACAAAGAAATTTTATATTCAACTATATCTAAATATGGCGTGTAAGTATATTATTTAAAGATGCTAGATATTTTGCCCTTTCTTTTCTGTGTATTGAAAACTAAACATTAATAATTATATATACATTCTATAGTGAATATATATATATATATACACTTTATATTGAATATATATATACTCTTTATAGTGAATATATATACATACACTCTATAGTGATTAAAATATATTTTTGAAAATATCCCAGTAAAGATACCTAATCTAATCTAATTGCTGGTTTATAATAATCATAATATTTAGTAATATTTGTATTTTCTGTCATTATTAGAGACTATTAGTAAAGTATCATTGACTTCATAAGTGAATTTCTCACTAGTATTGTCCAAAAAGTGCTTATGTGATTATGTTTAACGTGACCTTACTATTATATCTGCCACCATCTTGTTATTTATTTAATGAATATAGAAATAGAGCAAATATAAAAGGTTCTTCCTGGAGAGCAACTTTATTGCAATTTTGTGCTATTTACGTATTTAGCGCGGAAGCATATTCGCATCCATCAGCGACTCAAGACTTTGTATATAGATTGGAAATGGTGCCCATTACTTTTCCTCGTCTATTTTGTACACAATTATCTTTAAATGATAAAATCACTTAAAACTCACTATATTATAAATATCAATTGAGGTATATGAACATGCCCTCTAACACTTTACACTTAAAACCTTTAACGCCCAGCCGTTAGACCTACGATAGAAACTTGAATCTTACCCCCTCCTCACCTTTTTTTTTCTGGATGAAAATACGCTTCTTGACTCGGGACATCTTCATTTTTCCGCCACTTCAAACTTGCGTCCTATGACGTGACGAACACCTCTTTACTTTCCTGCATCCCTTTCCCCCAGGGGACGTTTCACTCCCATCCATCCAATACCATCATCATCCCTTGAAACGACTATATTTTTTTCCCCTTTCAAATTTGACAGTTGCAACAATCCTCTATTATTTGTTTGCAGATTTCCTTGTATTTTATTTTTCTGTGTCGTTGCTTTTTGTTCATTTTATTTAAAGATTGATATTCTTACTATTAATATACATTAAACCATTTTTAGATCATTTATAGGTATTTTTATTTTAGTTACTTTAGCACCACGTATTACTACCCGTTCGGTTATACGCTTGTGTACGCTGATGGTTTTAGGGATTAGTAAAATTATATGAAGAGGAAGTGTACCTACTACATCTACTTGGAGATGAGTAGAAAATAATTTTAGAAAAAAAAATATCTTCAGTACACACGACCGAGATTCAAACGTCAATCTCCCCGTTATCATCAGTTTAGCTTAATGCGAGAATAGCGCGTTAGACCTTGTGACCACTGAAGCTGGTTTCATTTTAGATGAAGAGTGACATTTAGACAGGAGATGCGTATAACCCGAACGGGTAGTAAGATGCGGTTCTAATAATAATAATAGACAGGATACTCACTAAAGCTATTATTTGAACTAACCATGGTCATCTCGCACTTAGAATAGTTTTTCAATCAAAGTTTAAAAAAAGACCGAATTACACCCTCGGTAACACCCAGTTTTATTGGCGACTACATCTCAAACGAGATGTTGCATCTCGGAGAGATTTTCTGTTGTATTATTCAGGAAATAATTGAAATGAGACTAGTAAAACTGTTTTCAACATATTTAAAAAAATACAATTAAATTACTAAATAGCTATTTTAAAATGTAAAAACTAATAAACATATTCCAATTTTACTTTTGTCAATTGAAAAATACTGCAGAATACCACATTTCTGTAGGTTATCTGGATCTAATTTTATTCGTCTAATCAACTTTCGTGAATATACATTCACGTGCAAGAGAATGTCAGTTTAGATATCGTTAAACATAGGTCAGTTTCAGCTGTTAAGTTACAGGTTTATTTCTCGTGTTGTGATGTCATCTGAAGCAGTTTTATATACTATGATTTAGGTATCTTGATGACAAGACAAATTTTTGTGAGATTTGGTGTGGTTCCTAAATACATTTAAATTTATTTTATCATACAATGATCCTTATTAATTGTTTCATAGTGTATGCTTTGTACTTATTCATCAATAATGTTTTTAATATAAGAGGTAATTTAATTTTTTATTTCTGTCATTTATTTATATATTACCAATATTTTTTTGTGGTTTTTAAAGCTAGATTAAAGCATTCAATTAATTTAGTCTTGATAGAAGATCGAACATTTCCAATGGAAATAATCAAAGTGTGGCATATTAGAATGGAGTCCTTGACGAATCTTGCCAAATTCTTATATCTAAGCCTTAATTTGTTGTGTAACCTAAAAAAAATGTTATAATATTTCAAATGCTTCGGTGGCCCCATGGTATAAAACGTCACTATCGTGTTGATCAAGACTTACGATGACAGGGAGGTCAGGGTTGGTTTGAACCCTTTTAATTGTTCTGAGGGTGGTTTTCAAAAGTAATTTTCCACTCTCTCTCCCTCTCTCCCGCCCCCCTCCATGCAAATGTGGATACACTTCCTCTAAATTAACCCTTCCTCATTCCTATCTCATTATATTTATTAGTACATATGCATATAGCCTAAACAGGTAGTAAAATACATTTCTAAGTATATATTAATATAATTATTCATATTAAACACGTCGTCTTTACAATGTAGGATCATGAATCAAATAAGCTTAACATAGTTTAATCAATCGCACCCAATCATCTGATTGTATTTTTTAAATCTTCCGGAAACTACCAACATAATAATTATGTTCAAGAGCCAATAATGGATATAATTAATATTTGTATTTATGTTTAGTCAAAAGTCACCCTAAAATCTTTCATTAATACCAAATTACCGACTCTCCAATCTCATTGATTTTATCTGGATGGAACTTGCTGAAGAAAGGAAATGGGTACAGAGGGGGTTAATGATGGTTCATAGCCCAATAACAACAGGTAAACTTTTAAAGATAGCACCCTCCCCCCCTTATAGTTCGTGATAAATACACGAACTAAAAACTAAATATTAATCTTTGATTCATTATTTTACCCTCCATTTATAAAAGAACTTATAAAACGTAGCCCAAAACTGTGTGAATAAACTATGACTAGCTGTTATTGTATTATTTTTTTATTTATGTTCAAAACAGGACTAAGAACCAGCATTTTATTTTGTTCTCGCCTTTGATTCTCTAACAAATCTCAACACAATTCTCCTGCTGCCTTTATCAACATTCACCTCGGTAGTAAACGAGGGGTGAGGGTACGCAATGTGTGTGTGTGTGTGTGTGTGTGTTTGCTTTTGTTTCTCTTTTCCTTCCCTTGAGTTTATCTATTTCCTCTCATTTTGTTCTTGGAGATATATTTTTTCCGCCTTTAACTCCCCTGGATGAAGTGGTCGATCTTATTTTTCTGAAAGACTCAAAGTCCATCTCCCTCCATATCTTGAGTTTTCTTCAGTTCAACTTGTTGATACTCTTGCGATAGTCGATATGTGAAGTCTTTCTTCTTTTATTATTCCATCATATCTTGACTCTTTTCCTAACCCAGTTCAATTGAAAATATATATCTTCCTGATTTTTTTTTTTCTTCTTCCCATGAAAAATAAGTGGGATAAGAAGTTTTAAGTCTACGAATCCCCATGCTCTGAAGGTAGGAGGTAAGCTGGCAAGAACATGTGTGGCCATAGGGAAATAACTTTTCATGAAGGTAGGATTGACGAAAAAATGTATATTTTCAGTTGCTTTTTTAGCACATACCTACTAAAGTTAATTGAAAATAAGTGTGAGTAATATTAAATATTTACGATATCATAAACATAGATATTCATGTTAAAATACTAGACGATAAGGGAATGTATGTTGTATTTTTAAATGCAAGTGGCTACACAAGTCCACACAGCACCGCACCGGTGCGGACGAATCATCGAGGGAGCATTGCTTTCTCTCTTATTCCTACCTACCACTGGGAATAAAATGTTCGTGAGCCTCCGAAATTTGTTTCCATGCTAGCTGGATGGGCGAAACCGTGATTTTATGATATCGGTGATCACTGTGACCTTAATTTTAAAAGATTTATACCAGTTATTATTCACAGTGATTGGAAGTCTCTGTATCAACACTTGTAAAACTAGGCATTTATTTCACAGCCGTTGCACGTGTGGCGCTGTAGTCATTATTTCCAACATTATGTACAAGATAAACAATATTATATACAACTTATTGAATTACAAACATTCTTATTCTTAGTTATTAGCTAACATACAATTTTATCATTCGTAATTAATAGCTAACTTAATTTTATAATAATAGGTGAAAACCTGTGCAAACTAATATAAAAATACAAACTTATTTTGTAATTTAACTCACTCTATACAGAATATAAAAATGGTTTACTTTATTTAGCTACAATAATATTATGCTTGGTTTAATAAAGCAAATTAGTTAAAAATCCTTCGCGATGTTATTGTAAATAAATTCACTTTAGGTGCTGTGTGGCGCGGGTATGCTCCGTGTAGCAATAGCTTAGTCATTAAATGTTTCCCTAAACTTTCACATCTAAAATAAAATTGCACTTCCTTCTTCCTCATCCTTGCCAACCGGTGTGTATTAAATTATAACCTGGACGGGTAGTAAGGCATGGACGTACAACAATAAAATAAAGTAGCTAGGTTTCATAATACAGATTCAAAAATTAACACCCCTAGGAAAATTTAGTTGCTGTAGCACACTTGAATTAGCTTAGGGATGCAAGAATATAGATCCTCTTTAAACTCTCATATGAGCTTACCATTGCAATCCGACTACAGCGACTATTTAGCGTTCTCGGTTTAAATAACTACATGTGTTTGTAGTTTTTTTTTTTTAATACTTCAAACCGTTTAATGTCAACGTTACTCTTGCGAATTTGAACTGAGTTCAGACCACTTTTATTTTCTGTCTAGCCTTCTATGTGTATCGTGTAGTAAAGCGAAGGACACATATGGAATAGAATTACTTTGATGCAAGTTCTATTCAAATAGATGCATATGCATCTACATTTATATAAGTAAATAAATCGTATCACAAATACCTCAAATGAAATATATCCTTTGATTAAATGTTTAGAATTTGTTTGTTTTTTCTCCTGATTTATAAAATAATGTTGCGTTTCAATTCCATAGTTTGAAGGTTCTATTTAATTTGTAACTAGACCTACTATTTTTATTCGTACGTTGTCTTTACTGTCACTATATATTAAAATAATAGACTAGTAAACTGAGGCTTAGTGGATCTTTGTTCGATCCTAAGTCAAAATTCTTAAATTAATTTACTTTGTGCATGGTTTAGTCCTCTTAATAATACATTACGGTGACCTAAGTCAGGGTATTTTGGAATAAGCTAAGCTAGTTTACAAGACATATGGTTCAATCATGTTCTTATAAAATTGTAATTTCATTCTTAATACCAACATTTGTACCATCACTATCAATTAACGATGATATAATTTTAAATTTAATCATGGGTAATTAACATTGCTTTTAATCAAATCATAAAATCCACACTTGACTTAAAAACACAACTTAAATCTAGGTTTGAAACAACACCCCAGTAATTCATCCATCATTTATTCCATGGGAAAGGGGAAGCCCCAATTACTCAAATGCTACATTTTTCGGCCATGGCTTATATCTAAGCTGTTTAGTAGACGTAAGCGCTCTGTACTTAGCTAATGTGTCGAACACCAGACATGACAACTAAATAAAATTTGACAGAAGATGAAAAATATTAATTTCAAGGGATTTAGTCAGAATTGATCCTGGCCTACTGGGTCAACCGCTCGGCTGTCCTTAAATTTATACCTGTCTTGCTCCAAGAACCACGTCCCTATGGTCTTTCTTATCGATTGGTTTAAAGTTTGGTGTGTGGAGCAAGAATGGGAACGCTATCCAGTGTGTTCCCGCCTTATAGAGACACACACAAGGAGAACCAAATTCTTGAAAACGACAGATGAGCACACCCGCTGCTGACTAGGCCAACAATTCACCTAGTCAATACTAAGGCAGGTAACCTTGCATCATGCTTTCCACTCGCACACACGTGAGATGGAAAAATTTAAGTTTAGGATCATTTTCAATTGTTATTTTTTTGGAAAATAAAATAAAATAATTTAAATAAAACGAATGCAGTAGTGATATCACAAGGTTAATTTCTCCTAAAGGTGTTAAAACCATAAAAAAATATAATAAGTTATATAAAAGCAATTATATATATATATATATATCGGTTCTCTTCTCACACTTGTGCTACAACTAGAAGTGCTTGGTGGTTGACTTTGTTACTACCGTTGTGTGTGCTTTAGGCCAGACACGTTATTACTTCAATGTTACAATCAAATAATTTACAAATAAATACTCTTCCCATGGGAAAAGATAACTGTACATATCAGCGAATAATGTTCACCTCCGACTGCAATTATTTTCTAATAAACTGTATACCCAAACACATTTTCCTATGTTACTCTCCAAAACTCTATTTGAAGGCTTTATGTGTAGATCTATATGTAATAAGCCCTAGGTGTCACCTACCTCTACCTGGCCCCTTCACCTACTAAATAGGCTACAAGCCACCATTGTGGGCAGCTATTTTTCTATTGAAAATGTACCGGGAGATATTCATCTACTTGTAAGTTTTAGAAAGATTGTCGGTTAATCATCCTGATAGCTCATATACAGCGTCTGGCCACCACACGTGGTCTATTGTTTTCTGTTAAAAGTACTACTAGAGGAAAACTAAGTATAAGGTCAGTAGGCCTATTTTAATTCTGTATTTGTGGCCACTCGGGTTAAGTCATCAAGTTACTCTGATCTGGTTTCCCAGTGAAGAGGATTTAACATTGGCCAGATGTATTGAGGGTGGTTTTTTTTTATTAAATGTTTTTCCACTATTATATCTACGTTGATGCGGGCGTCTTTAGGTTTTATCACCCTCTTTCCCACCTCATTGATAGAAATATATGATAAGTAAGGGAGGATAATTATACACGGTGCATAAAATAAAGTATATTCAATAATATCAACACATTTTGCTGTTCGTTTTTTGGGAAAGATTTGTAATACATTCTTAGACTTGAAAAGTATAGTAAAAAACACCTTTATGTCATCCTTTCCTCCACCCCCTCACCCGATAAATAAAGGGTAGATTTTCCTCAGCTTGAAAAATGTTTGATTTTCAAACGTTTAAACNCCCCCCCCCCCTTCCCCACCAAAAAAAGACGAAAGGTCAAACGAGGGATATATAACGAAGAGAGGACCCACTTTTATGAATAAAGAGAAGAAGAAGGTAAACGGGTTGGGTAGGGGGATTAAAAGCACACATCTTGAAGAAATTCCTTTTTATTCTTCCTCACTTTACTCCGTTTCCTAAAAGTTGGCACTGAACTAGCCATGGAAATGTGAATAGCACCAGCCACCTCCCCATCTTTTCAAGTGTTTGTTTTCATCGTTTGCTCCGATTGGAGAGGGGAGGGGATGAAACTTGTCATCAACAACAGCCCTTCAAAGTTAGGGTAGGGGGGGAGATTTGATTCATCTCTATAGTGGGCTGGCAGTATAAAGTATTGTAAATTATTTGGTGTTTGCCTTTTGTACTTTTCAATATGGATGGGTGATTTAGTTTTTTAATCTTTAACACTCAATTTTTGATATATTGTCAACATAATTCTAATAGAACATTTTAATTATCTTACAGCTATTCTAGAGTAAGTTTTAATATTTCATTGTTTATTTTAATCAATTAATCTTTTAGTTATGTAGTATGTATGATAATAAAAATACGTGTGGTTTGCTGTAATGAATGTCTTTAATAAGAGATGATATTTTTTCTAACATTCTATTATGATTTTAGTTAATCAATATACAATAAATTTTATCTTAATCTTATGTTTGTGGGTGCATCTCAAAAATTACCATCTATTCAATGATTTTTTCTTGAAATTAATAAATTGTATGCATACAAACTATGAAGTATTTTATTTAACTTTGTCCCAACATTTTTGAAAAAAAAAAACACGATGTTATATCAGACAGATAAAAGTATCAGCTACAATACCGGCAACAGATATTTGTGTCGAAAGGTAGGAGAACCTCTATTCATATATTTTTGTATTGTCAAAGGTGGATTAAAGAAAGGGTAACATTTATTTGTACTTTTCCATCTTTTTTTTTTTTCTTGACAACTATTTATTACGTACCTAAAAGGTGAAATTGAAATTAAAACTTATTAGTTTTACAAGTAAGTTTGAAAATGACAGTACACTATTTTTTCCCAATTAAATAATTTTAATATTTACGCCTGTTATTAATTAAATAATAATAATCATGCAATTTTATTTCTAGGATATTTCTTAAAAATATTTTTATCAGCACCGCGTCTTACTGCCCGTTCTGGTTATAAGCACTTGCGTGAATGTTTAATGGTAGGGTGATTGTGAGAGGAAATGGAGGACCTACAGCTTTACGTGAGATCCGAACCACGGTGAAGGCCTGGCATTCCCCATATTCACAAGTTGTGATTAATACACGTCTTGTCAGAGGTGAAGAAAGGATTTGGCATTCAGATAATTCTGTGCCGTGACCGAGGATTGAACCCTGGACCTCCAGCACGGAAGTCTGACACCTTACCCTTAGACTGCCAGGTCACCTTTCTTAAAAATAAATATTAATAATAAACTATTGCAAAGACTGAACCATCCTAAATTTATAATGTCCTTGATGTAACGTGATGCACTCTTGTAGTGTGTGTTACGACAATAGTAAAGTTGGGGATTGAAATGAATAAAATAATGACGATAAAACAATTTATACTCCAAGATTATCTGGATAGATCCTTTGGTAAATCAAAATATACAAATTGCAAATTTATCTCCAGATGCAATATTGATATATTAAAATATTATAGGAGGTTATCCTAAAATAAATTAATTAATAAATATTATCTATAGGGCCTATATTTTTTATATATTTATATCATTAATAAATCAATGCTATTTATATATTTAAATGTTTTCAATTCAACATGGGTGGCCATTTTTTAGTTCAAGGGCTATCGAATCATTTCTGACCAGGAATCAAAATTTTTTTGAAAAAATATTAGGGACCTATATTAGACTATTGCCCGACAACAGTTTTTAAAGTTATATAATAGATCATATTTAATGTACACTAATCATTATTGATAATTTTAATTAACATTAAAGAGTTTATTTTATTGAATATATAATGATTTATTTGTAAAAGAAATGTCTTTAAAAATATATGGGTAATTTTATTTATGTTACTGATTATCTATATTCTATTAAGTTGTATTACACACGTTAGTTGCAATAACCAATTTTAGCTAACTAAACACCAAGCAAAATATGATTGTTTATCAATGTGATCCTTGATTTTTCATCAACTGTGACAGTTACTCAAACTGTGTGTTTTGTTTTGGGAAGGCTGCATCTCATCGCATCATGATATAAATCAGTGACTCTCAACGGGTGTGCCGCTAAATTTTAGAGACGTGTTAGTAATAATTAAATAATTTTTAAAATTAATTAAAATAAATATGTTTGAGAGCTTTCAATGTTTATTTTCCAGAGAATAAAATGGTTTACAATTATTAATGTGTTGAGTAATTAATGGGAAACTTGAAATTACCGTTTATTACACAAAATTTTAATTCATGTTTAAATAGAGGTCAAACAAACCCATTTCCTTTTCAAATGAGAGAAATATCTCACTACATGCGCAATGCCTAAGTCTCTCGTATCGGTACCGACCTGCCAGTTCAATGTGATCTAAAGGCCGATTCACACAGAGCGCTAAGATAAGCTAAGCTAAGATTTGCTTTGCTAACTTTATAAAAAAATAGCGGACCATGTATTTAAATTTGTTGTTTCACACAGAAAGCTAAGCTATGCCTTGCTATGCCATGCTATGTTTTTTTCCGATTGCTGGCCGGGCAATTTTTCCATCTCCCATCTTGAGCCATCTTAAGTTGCGAATGCACATAATGCAACTTGGGCTCCGTGTTGAACAGACGCAGTGCTGGTTAGGTGAAAATAACTAAAGAAATGTTGTAGTTTTGCTTTCAGTTTGTTTTACATGTATTTAAGTAATATTCTATTTAGGTTTTATATTTAATAAATGCTTTTATATTAAAATGTAATCGTTAATTGAACAAGTAAAACCTCCACCTCCTAAATTTTCTTCATTTTCCAAAATAGCTTCTAACAGGAGTATTTTTATTTACTCAGTAATATCATATGAACTCAAACAAGACATTTTGGAGAACGCCATCCATCATAGCTAGACTTGACTGGAGCAGACCAGAAAGAAACAACACTGAATTCTGGAGTGAAAGGAGGGACCATGGCTTAGCTTAGCATTTTGTGTGTATCTGCCTTTAGTCTTCTTAATTCCTCTCGTCACCTCGGAGAAGGTGTATTGTGATTGTTAAAAAAAAAATCAAATTCGATAATTTGATAAATTTTGAGGTTTCATGACCCCCTAAAACCAAAGAAATTGTTTTCGCAATACTGTTTGTCTGTATGTATCTCAAGCTAGAACGGACACTATTTTAACGATCTGGCTGAAACTTGTTATCTGGGATTTTCATAAAGTCCCCACGAGGGATTTTGGAATTAGATATATAACCCTAAATAAAAGTTAGTTTACTGGAAGACCAAAAGAGAAAAAATAGATTTTCTCGAAATACACTGTAACGATTTTGAATAAATTTTATATCTAGACGATGTTCATCACTATAAACTATATGGTAAGTCTCATTTTTTAATGAAAATTACTTTGAGGGTACTTAACATAGGAAATGTTTTCATTTTTTTTAAATGCATTCGCAACTATTAGAGATGAAATAAATTATCATTGTATATGTATTAAAAATAAAAATCTTTTACATTAAGTAAATTTTAATGAAAACAATAATTTTTTAGCTATAAGAAAATACATATATATTTTAACTCAGGTATTTGAAAATGAATTTGATTCCTACGCTCTTTGAAGGACAAATATGTTTCTACCCTGTTTTATATTAATGTATATCCATATTGAAATTTGAAAGATTATTATTAAAATTCCATTTTTATAAAACAATCAAAACAGAAATGACAATGTCAATAGTTTACAAAAGATCCCATAAAATGATCATATTATTAATACTCTGACGATAATACTTAGCAAGCCACGTGAAATTTAATGGTTTCAACATACAATGACCGAGTAGAGAAGAATTTCATTAATTAGAGGTGATGAAATAGGACGTAGTGAGAGATATATTTTACAGTTACATGAATTAATAACTTTCAGTCATCGTGTTACAGCTTTATTTAACTTTCTATAATATATAACAGAATTTAATGTAGAAAATATTTTGAAATTTGGAGGAACAAGGGAATTAAAGAACAGATTAGAATAGAATTAAATTTATTTTAAATTATATTCAACTTAAATTCCTACTCCACTTCTCAATATTTGCTAATTTATAAACTTATATTATTCTAACATATATCTAATCTGTCTTTTTCTGCCTTAACTTGTCTCTTGACTTAAACCTATATGTTTATATTATGTTATTTTAAAGTGTTTATATATATATATATATGTGTGTGTGTGTGAATTATATTATTTAATGTGTTCTTAACTCCTTCATATTATAATGAAAATATAGTGAAGTTCCCTAATTTGTCAATCCATTATAATTTATACTTAATCCAAGGTTTTCATGTCTTTTATACTTTTGATATTTGGACTTTATATTAAATTTAAAATTTCAAAATCTGTTCTACATTAAATTCTGTTATTATATTTATAAGTTGTTCCTTACTACATTTCATTATGTTTTTCAAAAAATTCTGTAATATATTTAACTATATGAGAGTGATGGGTACCTCATTAAATAGGGCACGACCATGTCATTTGGATTCACGACCCGTGATATGAGCCCTAGGCATTCTTGCAATTTTGACTACAATATTTGTCATGTTTATATTTTGTTTGACGAGATTTTGACATATTTTATCGTTTGAAATAAAATATATTTTTATTCTACTGAAAGTAATTTATCTATTATTAAATATTATTTAAATGTTTTAATTATATCATATTTTAAGGTTTTAAAAATGATGTTTTATAATTTTTACTAAAAAAAGCATGACTTCCCATTTAAGGTTAAAATAAATTTCTTAGAAAAAAATATTTGAAATGAAAATAAAATAAAGTTGTATTTCCCAATGCCCTTCCCTATTTCACCCCCACACCTTTTCCTATTTTTCTTCACTATTGCCCTTATACCCCTTCCTCTGAACTCAACTCGAAAAGTCTTAACAGTCTTTGAAACTTATCTCACACAACACAAATTGGAGTTTAATTCCCAAAGGACTTGTCACTTTCAATACAACTTCTCGAAACTTTCAATTCATTTACACGCTTTACAAATTTTTTTTTAAAGTAAAAAGTCAAACCGTTACATTTTTTTATGATATTTTCTACCAGTCTTTTGTCTTGATCGAGGGGTGAAAAAAGAAGTAAGAACCTTACGGAAACATTTTAATTTAGAAAAATTAATTTGTTTCTCCTATTTTCAAAATGAATTTCTTTTTAGTCTTGTGCCTTGTTAAAAAAATCTTAGCAAACTCGGTAAACAATTTAAACCAATCTCAAGAATCACTTATTTGTTTAAAATAATATATATATATATATATATATATATGTGTGTGTGTGTGTGTGTGTGTGTGTGTGTGTGTGTGTGTGTGTGTATAAACCACTCCCATATTCCTCAATCAGGAATCAAATTGCATGCATTTGATTAAGAGTCAAATACATTGAAACACAGTAACTCTGCTTAAAATATTGATTATAATTTTAAATATTGGTATCTAGTATGATCAGTAAAATGTATACAAATAATTTTTTTTAATAATTTTCCTATTCTTTTTAATTTGATTTGATTGTGTGTGTATATATATATATATAGTGTACACATATACATGAATATATGTATGCTACAGGTATATATATATATATAGTGTACACATATACATGAATATATGTATGCTACAGATAAAGTAGATAGTGTTGAGTAAGATGTGATTGAATAATGTTTTTCGAAGTTTATCCAGATATTTGAGGTATCCGACCTGCACTTTCTGAACCGACTGATTATATCATTACACGACTTTTAAATTAACTTAAATCTAGAACAGACACAACGCCCAAGTCTCAGTCGTTAATTCATCACTGTGATCGAGGGAACTCACCTTTCAATCATAATGAATGTTTCGGCCATGTCATTAATAAAACCCGGAATCTATAGCTCAGTAGTCATAGAAGCTACCAACTGAGCTAAGTGGTAGGATTTTATTACTGTAAAAAAACAATTGTTTGTGTATTATTAAAAGCATGCAGGAAGTATGTATACGTAAAATACTATATATTTGTTTGATAGTAGCATAGTCATAATAAATAGCACTAAATCGTTTAAAAATATATGAGTTAATAAAAACCTTGATATAATATATCAGTCTACTTAAAAAACACTCAAACAGATTATATTAATGGCTTAGTTCAAAATGTGCTTCATGGAAAATATATAGTTATGCCTGGCACTATACTTTCAAAAACTTACAAGATCCATATTAAAGTGTTTTAGCTAATTTTAAATTCATAAATCCTAATATAAAAAAACTATTAGATAATAATGAACTTAAAAAATGAAGAACGAAACTTTATAAAGTCAGTTTTCCTTTGTGACGGAGGGAGACATATTCTGACTTACCCATTCACTTTGTGACAAAAACGTTAAATTTAGGTTAATGTACATACGCTTCCCAGTTTACGCTCTTTTATCTGTATCCTTTCTAGTGTTCTCCTATAACCCCTTACCCCCTCGTTCCTATGGTTCTAGGACTAACTGCCACAGAGGCAGCACAAAATATAAATATACAGCCAACTCCCTTCACCCCCCTCCCTCACTTCCCCCTCTCTCACACTTCTCGCGGTGTTTAAACACCTTTAAATATTCACTCTGACATTAAAATGTTTTCGTCTTTTAATGCAGCTTTATGTTCTAGGTAAATATACTTTGAAGTAAGTTTTATATACCTTCATACTATCTTTTTTGTACTAGAACAAATCTTTAAAGAAACATTAAGTCTGGTTTCAAGTAATTTGTGTCAACTTTGCCTAATTATTTTAGGTTTAATAAATTAAAAAAACATTTTATGGCAAATTGTAGAGTTGTTGTTATCTCTATGCTTTTATAATTGATTAAATTTTAAATGTGTTTTAATTAATGATTTTGACGTCAAAATGATGAGTGAGTTTCATGATATCTAACTCATAAATAGATCGGCAATGTTTTGGTAATTGTATCAAAAACATAAATAATGGATGTATAAATAATTCTTTGTATAAAAATTGTACGCTAATAGTATAAGGCGTCAGTCTCCTGTTAGACTGACCTGCTGATGAATGAAAGATTGGAGTTAAAATCCCGTTAGAGTCTACTGACGGTAGTTTGGTCTATCCTAAATGATTTACTTTTCTCCTTCCAAGAAAATGTGGCTAGATTTCCTCTAAAATGCTTCCTTCCTAATTCACACTCCATTAGCGTAACTATCATAAATGCGTATAGCTTGAACAAGGGATAAAACGCAGCGATAACAAAAATTATATATATATATATATATATACATACATGTTTTTTTGCTGTCAGCAGCCTAATCATGATTACATTTTTAAAACATACTAAATAGTATTAGCCTATACATAGAATTTCACAATAATCTATCAAAATACCTAACCAATTTAAATGGGATTCTGTCCTCTTTTTTTTTTAGAAACTAAAAGTAATTTCAATTTTAAATATAATTTTCTTAATATTTTAAGAGATAATTTGTTTAAAATAAGTAATACCATTTTTTAACAATCATTACAAGAGACATGTACCAAATTATATTTAAAAAAAATTCAATCCCATGTTTAATATTGTTATCGCACCTAGTGACAAAAACGTTAAGTGCAAAAATAAAGGTTGCGTCTCTTTATTGGATTCAAAGGCTCTAAAATGGCTTACAGAACATGGTACAGTTAAGATAGAATAGCC